>DWEE01002463.1:0-11570 GCA_018245755.1 Parelbella macleannani
GTCACCAAGCACCTCGCCGCCGACAACCCCGACAAGGACATCCAGTTGCCTTTCTACGCGTAATCTTCACATATTATTGTGCCATTCTTATACAACTTAACGTAATATTGAATGATATTGATTTCATGTACACGTAGCGCCCATTAACGTCCGTTAATATTTTTTTATATCTATGCGTTAAAATTTTTTTGTTCGTGTGACATTAGGTGATTTTAATAAGCAAAATAAAATTTCAGGCTTATTTTTTTGTTTTTAACATACTATGCTTAATTTTAGATGCGAGAAAGAATACATGGACACGTTACTTAAAAAAGTGATAGCAAATAGAGACCTCAAGGACGCAAAGCATCCTCAGGGTCTGTGGGTATCGCTGCAGCTCGTCGAGGGGGATCTGAAACAGGTGCGTGTTCATTATCATTTCTTACAAAATAATAAATGGTATTCGATTACTGGTTTAAATATTTAATGGATGTAGCAACATATAAATGTAGTTAACTGTTTATTAATGTTCACTACTTATTTTGTATAAGATGGTCATATTAGTTAGATCATAACTTGTAGAGAACGGAGGTAGACAATAAGCAAGCACAGTTATAATCCGTGTGGCGCGCAGGTGCAGGAGGAGGGCGGCGCGGCGGGCGTGGCGCGGCGCATGGCCTTCCCCGACGTGGTGCTGCCGGGCGACGCGCGCAACGACCTGTACGTGACGCTGGCCTCCGCCTCCTACTCGCGCGGCGGCGGCAAGTCCTCCGAGCGCAACGTCGAGCTGCTGGCGCGCGTGCTCGACTGCCGCGGCCGCCAGATCCCGGTATTATTATTATTATTAATAACATATTTTTGGCCAGGAGTGGTTAATTTTCCCATATATATCGTGCTTTGGGTAAGACGCTGCCCAGGCGCCACTATTGGTTATCGTTAGAAAGCAGTCATTAAAATTACTGGGAAACCCCAGTAATGTTTGATATTTAGAAACCATAAATACGTATCGTCGCCAATGCTCACTAAAGTAACATTATAAAATATCTCTCTTATAAAAAGAAACCCTTGCACAGAAGTGGAATAAAATAAATAATACTAATGTGCCAATAATTATTACTACAGGGAGTGATATCAGTCGGCGCAGGAGTACCTCGAGTTGACGAATATACGTCACTGGTATACTACCACGATGATAAACCAAGATGGCAAGAGACTTTTAAGGTAGGAGACTTAAGTTCGCTACAATATTCTGTATGATTATGGTTACGAATACATTTGCATGGTTCACTAGTTACGTTTACGTCCGACCATTGAATCTAATGTAACAAACAGACAATATACTCTCGTTGTAGTAAAAAATCAATTTTTTTGTTAAAAAGATTAATTAGTTACAATATGAAATATGTACATTTTTTTTTCATAGGTGTGTTTAAACATCGAGGCGTTCAAAGAGGCCCACTTGGTGTTCCTATCTCGGCATCGCAGTTCAAACGAGGCTAAGGACAGAGCAGAGAAATACTTCGCATTGAGTTACTTAAGGCTAATGCAACGAGAGGGAACAACTACACCTGATACAACACATAACTTGTGTGTTTACAAGGTGGGAAAAATTATGTTTAAAAATATGGTCAAGATAATTGAAAAATATCATTGAAAAAAATTAAATTTTTCTCCTTGCATGCTCATACTCTGACATTTAGTACCCCGAACTGCCCTCGATACCTCTCCGGGAAGCTTTATCATTTATCATAATATCCCCGTCCCACTGGAGTGCGGTCGGTACATTTTCCAAGAGCACAAGCTGATGAGCAGGCACCGTTGCAGATCGAGCACAAGCGCAGCAGCTCGAGCTGCAGCGCGGAGGTGGAGGCGGAGGCGGGCGCGGCGTGCCTGGCGCTGCCGGCGCGCCGCGACGAGCTGCCGGCCGGCGCCGACCGCGGCCTCACGCGCGGCCCGCTCACGCTCGTGCACCGCGACTGCCTCACCGTCGCCACCAAGCTCTGCTCCACCAAGCTCACGCAGCGCGGTCCGTGCCCTCGCACACGCCTTACCAACCAATCAATACTATGCTTACAACAGTTACAACTATCTAACTCGGCAGACAATTTAAATGGATTAAGATATGTTACCTGACTAACTCTTATTCTAGCGAATGTTTTCGGTTTTAATAGGGCCTTCTTAATACTTTCAGAGGAGATTTTGGGTGTATTGAAGTGGAACACTCACCACGCGGAGGGAACTCTCCGCGCCGCGTTAGTCAAGTTACTAAGAGTGCCTAGCGAGGAGCTAGTCAAATTTCTTCAAGATATACTCGATGCGTTATTTAACATATTGACTCAGGTATTCATATTTACTTTAACGAATTAAAACATAAATTAGCTAATGTTACTTGCTTACCAATAAAATTGTATAAGAAATTTTAAACAAAACGACATTCCTCTTTGTCTTAGAACATCTATATAAATATATGTTTGTACACTGGAGTAACCTACGTGTTCACGAGTATATAACTAAAAAGTATAATTTTAATTCGCTAGGTGGATGAGGACGAAGAAGAGTACACTGAGCAGAGCTACGCGGTGCTAGTATTAGACTGCTTGTTGCGAGTGATCTCGCTAGTGGGGGACCACAAGTACCAGCACTTCCAGCCCGTGCTATTGGTCTACATCGAGACCAGCTTTTGTGATACACTGGCTTATGAGTGAGTAAATGGTACATTTGGTAATTTTGTCAGTCTATGTTGCTCTAATACGAGTGTTCTTCTGAACTACGAAATCATTGCTTCGGTGTGAATCGAGGATACATGATCGTAAGCATCCTATGTACTATATATTTTTAATATTTACACAATCTCCAGCGTGTATTTTCCAACTGATTAATGAAACATTTGGAGCTCTTTGTTTTACTACGTACAGCATATATCTTAAACAAAAACTGATATATTTAACAGAAAGCTAATATCGATAATGGTGTGGGCGATCCGGTCGGCGGAGTGCGGCGAGGGCGCGCTGAAGCGGCCGCTGCAGTGCATGAAGTGCCTGGAGAGCCTGACGCGGCTGCTGGTGCGCTCGCGCCAGCTGCGCGCCGCGCTCGGCGACCGCGCCACCGTGGCGTCCGGCGGCGAGCCCTGCGACTCGCCGCCCTACTGCTACCAGTTGGAGGTCAATGGGTTTGCAATTTTCTTGTAACGGTGCTAGTCTCAAGCATTCACCATTCTAAACGTTTTCCCATTCCTACACGGTTAATAGAACGAGCTATTCTGCGTTCATTTATAGCTGTGTTGGAGTCATAAGTAAGCGCTTCTTTAAAGTTTACAATTTTTGTGCACCAGACTTCCGTCTGTTTTGTTGTAACGCGGTCATACTTATAAAATTCCATCTGGGGCTTTCGTGGCGGTTTAAAAGCACCCGAAAGAAAAATTCATCGACAATCTGTGCCTCCACCGATTAATGAAGGCGTAGCATGGTGAAGTGTATTGATTGCGTGCGGCTGTCAGTTGTACAAAAAGACCCCGACTAAAAGAATTATGTAGGTTTAAATGTATAGTGGTTAATGCAATGTATCAATTTGTTCCAGGATCTTCTGAAAGCGTTAGTGTGGCTGATGCGCTGCGGCGACAACGCGCTTACGTGCCAGGGCTCCGCGCTCAAGTTCCTGCCGCACGCGGTGCCGCACATGATGCTCATCTACCCCACCACTCAGCTCAGGTGCATTTCGTTGACAACAGTTTCTTAATTATTATGTTTGTATCTCCTTACGCTGTCCAGTGTTGATATCTAATCCCAATACCTAATCCGTAGCGCCTATTGCGTACTGGCGCTCGAAACGCTGCCGCTCGGTCGTTTAGCGAAGCAACGACTACTCGCTCTGCTAGAACTGGTTAAAGGCCCTCTCGCGACTGAACCTGAAGCTAGGGCACTGCTTCTGCCCCATCTAGCTGACACCTTGCAGAAGTTATTGACAGCTGCACACGAGGTGAGTAATACATATCAACAAAATTACAATCATATAATATATTCGGCATTTAATTTGAGGGCTGTTTCGAAGGTTTCATTACATATTCGCCATATTGGTTTGATTTCTGAATCACTATATGTATTCCTTTAGTGTCGCCAAGTTGAAAAAAAGAGGTAATCTTGATCGAATTTTTTTTTAGACCAATAGGAATGATTGGTGCATCTATGTTTACCGATAATGTAATCTTATATCCGTAGTCATCTAGTTCTCAAATTATATGCCGTCTACAGTAAACAGACGTATTATCGTTGTTATGTAATTTGTATGTTTTTTTTTTGTATATATACAGAATTAAAAGTGTATATTAATATATTACAAATACATCAGCTATTCAGTCAATAAATATGTGAGTATTTAAAGCAATTTAATAAGTTATAACTAAATATAATTTTGCAATGTGTAGATATTTTCATTATACACTTCAATCGAATTACAGTTAAATAATTACTAGCTAATACAATCACTGATATAACTCTCAATTGACAAGGTTATGTTCGAAATTTTAATAAAGCATCAATTAAAATTAATACATTCAAAGTTTTGAAAATATTGTTTATAATATAAACACAAATATACATCACAAAATGTTTGCATATTACTGTTTGGTTTCCTGAGTGTCCTGCAACACAGTTTTATCATTAATTTATCTTAACTCCATAGTATAATATGAAACATTAAAATGTAACATCACGCCTGTAATCCGCGAAGGGGTATGCAGGCAGAAGAGTGTAGTATATTCCCACGATTCACTAGTTACATTTACATCCTATGAAATAGACTGTGAATCTATTGCCATACACTGGGCATATATCCAGACTCCGAGTCACTACTAGAAATTCTAAATTAGCAAAATCCAATAGTACAGGACCCGGGATTTCTACTCAGGACCTCCCAATCGGCGGTCGCGTTTGCGACCACTCGACCAACGAGACAGTCTAACGTAAAGCATTGAATTGGGATATAAAGACAAAATAAAATCAGTTTTATGAGAATAAAGAAACTTATAATTTGTATATCCCTACTACTTATTGGTAAGTAAATGTCATCTTTGGACTACTATATCCAAGCAACAGACATAAGATGTTTTAAAATTGTTCTTCATAGGTAGCATGTCTGCCATCTATTTTCATATATATTTTAGGGCTTGTATGATATTGGGTATAGATATGACTTCTTTATAAAGACTTGCCCGGTCATTACTGCAATGACAAGTAAAAAATCTAAATAGAGCCTCACTTGATAGATATTTTTTGGTTAATACAAAACGTAGGAAACGAGTGAAACTAACCAGTGATATGTAAACCTTACACAATATTGATGTATATAATGAGCTAGGAAACTATTGTCGTCCGTACATGTTGGTAACATCACTTTGCATTGGTATGTATGCACCTGTCACTCCATATATGCACTTCGGTGACTACTTTTTACACTACTATGTATAATATTATAAATAAATTGGTGTGCCGTTGAAATGTTGTCCAACTATCATTGGTCTATTCCTATAATGTTTAATCTGATTAGAAAATTAATTGGATAAAACGTTTATAGCTCATGTCCCTCCTATTGATGGAACTTAAGTGTCACAATTAATCGTGTGATAATATTTCTGCGTCCACAAACGAAAACAATAGTCCTAGCATACGATAATAGAGAATGTAAGGTAACAGTGTGTCCGTCCGTGCTAAACAACACTCCCAGTAATGGTATGTATGCACTGATTCGTTGGCGACGTGCCCGTACGGGCCGAGTCGCGGGCGAGTTTGAGGCCAAAATTGGTTTGAATATGACATACATTTTTCTAAAACATTTTACAATTGTTCTAAATGTTATATAAGTCACATTTACAGTTGATTCTTTGCTCGTTACCTAGTTACAAAATTTAAGCTTTGCTGCAAGGATTTGATGTTTTCTGTACTCTACTTTTTATTTATTTCAATTACCCTAAGATTATTAAATTGTGAAAAGTAAAATATGTTTTCATTGAACTAGTGATAAAGTAAATTTAGAATTAAACTGTAACTGTAACTTTAAAATGAAACTAAGTATCATTGTATTATATTTACTTTGTAGTATATGCACATAATCATGGGCGCAGTTTATTTCCACGTTCCATTTCCTTTACATAGACATTTGAAATTTGTTATTTCATCTTTCGCAATCGATTTTCGCCTCAAACTCGTGTGCTGTAAAGTCGTCAGTTGGCTGGCAGGTATGTTCGTGTTGGTCGCAGGTGTCAAGAGGTAAGCGCGCACGCTACGCATGTCATGTTACGCACTCATTTGGTATTGTTCCATGTTGTTAATGTAGATATATGTTTTGTGTCGTATTTTAACTTTTGTTATAAAGTTAAAATATTGTAGAAACCAAATGATTTAATTAAGGTTTTAATTTGCAAGCTTCTTACATGGTATTCAACATTGTATTTTACCAGCAAGCGAGATCACTATGGAACGCTCGACACTTCACATAAAAATGAATCAAGAAACAAATTATTTCCTGCTCAATAAGACAGATAACATCAGAATTATTTTTATTAAGCAATGTGAAAGGTTGATAGTGTTATTATTTGTATTGCGTAACAATAAGTAAGGGGGCGTCCAATAATTACGTAAGGCGTTCCGCGGGAGGGGAAAGGGGGGTAAGTCGTATCTCATCTAATTTTACTTTGAGCAGAGGGGGGTCTCGGAATTTTTTTAGGAAGAAACAGAGTAAAATCACAAGAAAATAATATTTAATCTTATGTAACGATGTAAGTATTTTATTGTTTACTTTTCACTGTAATTCTAGTTTACTTACTCATGCAAATTATTTAATTTAATTTTTTAGAATAAATCCGATACAATCACGAGATACATGCATTTGAAAAAATCTCATTTGATATTGGAGAATAGAGAGAGTAAAGTAGAGTTGAGGTAAATCTCACAAAATCGCACCAGTTGGGGAGAGAGGGTCAAAGAAACTCTAAAATCACCCCACATAATTACTGGACGCCCCCTTACAGTCGCGGCAGGGCCACTAAATCAGTAGCAGTTGGTGCCTGTCAAGACTTTTACTTTAGAAATGCGCCTTAGTTCATGTTGGTTATTATTGGTTATGATTCGGGAGAAATTCTGTTTGACGCAGTTGATATATTGAACTCACCAATGATATGGATTAGGTATGGGAAACTTTTTCTCTATAATCGTAGAGTATTTATAGATCGAAACCATAGACAATATGTTACTGAAGTATTAAGATCTGTTGGGTAAAATACAATGATAATATGAAACAATAGGATATTTTAATTTCGCTAAGTCTTTTGGTTTCTACATCACACTTATTCGTGTTCTCACTTGGCACTTTATGTTAATATTTCATTGTGTGTATGTCATATTAATGTGATATAGTGTTCGAATATAATATTTTGTGTACATAGTACTTTTATTAATTGTAGATGTGTAACGACTAGTTTCATAACTAATTGAAATTTTTATATAATTTTTTTATTATTTATATTATTGTTATTTGATTTTGTGTTGTTTGAAACTGTTTCCATTGTTATGTGACTAGAGCCGTTTTTATTTTGTAGGTTTTATACTTTTAGAGAACTGATGAGTAATTGTCCTTCGTACTGCTATTAAACCTAATTTGCTATATATATTTAAATAATAGAGTAAAATAATTTTAAGATATTTTTATACTTTTTTTTTGTTCTCGACAGTTCTCTATTTGAGCTTAACATATCACGAATAGTATTTTGTTATATAAAGAGTCGTATAATTTAGTGTATAATGCATGATTTTTGTCGCTTTACCTAACACTAGGGAAAATTGACTAAATTTTTTAAACAAAATTTAAAATAGAATGTCTTGTGACTAGTGTTTTGACTGTTATATTCACATGTTTGTAGAGTTGTTGTAATTATTATCAAGGGTCAATATTCTCAGAACTCCGGTTTATAACTAATAATTTAATTGGCATATTCTAAACGTACTTGGTTTTAGGTTTTCCATTTAAATCGATTCTTTAGCTAAGAATCGATAATTTCTATTATCGTGCTGTGTGAGGAACCTTTGTACAAAACTTTGATTTAGAAAATATTCGAATGTTTTTTTTTTTTCACAATTTTCAATTTTTTATACAATTTACGTGTAATCAACTAATTAACCGCTCTTGTAAAGTATGGAAGTAATAGCATCATAAGTATGTACAACTGAGGGGAGACAAAGTGACTAACAAACGTAGTAACATTGCAATTTAAATAATACTCCTACAGTTACCTTTCTTTTCAATGTCATTATCTAAAAAATCAAATACTACCCCTTTCTGCTATTATGTTATTTTATTAATAATTACATGATATTATGATTGAATATACTTTTAATATTTACCACCTATGTATAAAACAACGATATGTTATGACAACCAGTTGACCTTGGACAAGAGCGCCATACAGCGGTGGTTTAGTGAACTACATGTAAATTTGTAATGTACCTTCAAATCTAATATAACATAGTATTCTATTCTAAAACTTTTGTTATTGGTAACGATTATATGCTTCATATGGGTTCTTCACACACACATTTTGTTAGTAACGCACACGCATCTTGAGGTATGCACACAATTCGTTAGCTAACTTGCAGTTTAAAAAAAATAATATTTTTTATAACCATCAGGAAAAATATCTTCGAAATATAGTATATTTTCAAAATTTGTCGACAATATTATATTATAGTGTGTAGTTTATGCTTATGTATATATAAAAGTATTTATCTATGTGTGGGCATGGCGGAGTGATTTTTGTGTCTTTGTGTGTGTGTGTCCTTTTTGGTGATCTAATAGTGGTTCACAGTCAACAATACCGGTCTTATTGGGAAGTTCAATTTGTAGATGTTAATTTTTTTCTTTTGATAAGTATATAAATTAGACTGGCCTTTTTTTGTATCTACATTGTTGATTTTCTTATAATTATATAAACAAATATTTACATATAATATTTCCCTTTCCAATGAGGTATTCTTTAATCATTAGCAATTAAATTTTATGAGTGCTGGGTATATTTGTATTTATAAAGATTTTTAAGTCTTGTATTTACAAAGTTATAATTTATCACGAAAGTGCACTGAAACAAGTATAAATATCTAGAAATCCCGAATAGTCTTTCAAAAAATAAATTGTCTCTTAGTATTGTGAACCAAGGGAATTGATGTTATGTTTTGTTTGCAATGTGTGTTTTCTGGCTACTAATATTTTGCCTTTTTGTCCTTTTTACTAAACATTTTCCATTAAAACGTTTCTTCTTTCATCTTCCCTCTTTGTCACTGTCTCTGTCTTCCTCCTCTAAGGATCGCTATTTGGTTTATTGTACTGTGTATATAAAATTTAATTATTCAACATTTATACATTAAGTCTTTCAACATTTATACATTTATAATGCTGTATATTTATCACAATACTTACTTATATTATACGTTATACATTTCAACACACTAACATAAAAGTAATACTTCTAAATGATATAATCTTATATATATTTTTTATGTAAAAAATGAAATAAAATCAAATTCTACTTACTAAAGAGCATATAAATTAAATTTCAACAGTAACAAAACGCAACTGTTTTAACTTCGTGATCTATGGATGTTTTAATGATAAATCATTTTTGATGTCGTGTTTTTTCATTAATAATTGATCAATTAATGACATTAATGTCTTTAACAAGCGAGCTTTAAGTGTCGCTTGTGAATTTTTTGTGTGCAAACTTTCGATGTGGCGCATGCCTTACATTTACGGGTTGTTTCTTTATTAATTCTTGAAAATACTTCACCATTGCTATGGTATAATATATTCTATAGAACTATATGGTTTATACGACATATGATGCCACCATATGAACATCGATATGTTCTATAAAACATAGCTCTATAGAACGTATGATGTTGATGGTATTGTTGCGGAAAGTATAGCAATATTTTCAGCGTTACTATTTTCTGTTTGATGTTGGCTATATAGAACAGTGGGTCGCTATGACCACTTAAAATTAGGTGAAGAATATGAACGTTTTACAACGCATACAAATGTGATATTTCACAATTGATTACAATCAACAACCCATGGGTGTAAGTTCTGTTGACTACAAAATGACATAAATAAATTTATCAACAACTGAATGTTTGTACATACGTACGTATAATAACTTAAAAGTAATTTCTTTTGTTTTTCTTTTCTCTTCGTTCTATGTTACAAATAAAACTCAATGTATAAGACAGAACGTCAAAAAATGTATAAGATAGTATGCCAGAGGACATGGCACGATATTCTTATGCTAGAGAAAAGTGGTGGAAGGGGGTGCAAAAATAACATTTTTAAAATATCCATATATTTTTGTACATATTGGTCTAATAAGCCACTGATCCCTCTCTCGTTTAAGGCCAGCTACTATGATATAATTAATACTGTAAGAGTTTTATCTAGAGCCCTGAATCAAAACAGCATTTGACAGATATTCAATGCCTTATTTTATACGTACGTGTGCATTACTTATTTTATGGAATTCAGTAAACAACGTCAATTTTTGATTCGATTTGGAACAAATAATAACTTGTTATTTTGTAGTAAATTATTCTTAATATGCTAAAAATGCTTATGTTTATAGAGATTGATGATATACATTTTTTGCTGCAAAGCGCGACAATTGTTTTCACTGTTTAAAAATACATTTTTTACTAATGTAAGAAAGAAATAAATTATTAGTTATACGTATAGAATGACGATTTTCAGTGTTGACAATGTGTTCGTGTTGCCGCTTAAAATTGTGACATAACTGATCACATGCCGGACTATAGAAGGAAAGACAAAAAGAAATAAATTCTCTTTAGATCAATGAATAAGTAATTAAATACTTATTCCATTTGGATTACAATGTTCAATTTATGAAGCGCGTTTTAGGAAACGTCAATACGTGAAAAAAACGAATAAGGTTATACACGTAGATTGTAAATATATAGTGATTCGTCTGAATCCAGTCGGTCCTTATGTCGTTGGCGTGTGGTCAGTGCGCGTCAGTGCGCGCGGCTAGTATAGTGCGGTGTGCAGCTGGAGCGCGAGGCGGCGCACAAGCTGCGCTCCGTGGACAAGGCGGCGCGCCTGCTCGGCGCCGACAGTGCGCGCAGACACCCGTCCGCGCGCCGCACGCATCTCGTACGTACCGCCCACCTCTCTACCGCCCGCACAGTGACATCTGACTGCACCACGATACATACACACCCGTCTGTATCAATTTTAAATATATAATTTTACTTCATAAAATGTTAAACGGCTAAAATAATATCTTTAAATTATTTACATACGTTTAAATTTGTACCATATCACCACTCAGTAAACCATTACTAATATAATACGTAATGTTAACTGTACGTGAATGTTATGTCCGTTGTGATCGGTGCTGGCATATAATGCAATCTTGTTTTGATGTGGTTTGATGATAGTGTTTGTGTGACTGCGTGTGTGCATACGTGCCAGCCTACGTGAGCGCGTTTGTTTAATATTAGGTACATGATTAAATATTAGAGAGTTCACTTACTGTCATAATG
>DWEE01002464.1:0-11569 GCA_018245755.1 Parelbella macleannani
ATTATGATAATAAGTCATCTCTATGATTTAAGAATTTAATTAATTAATTGATTTCATTAGACTTTTCTACGGACTACCTCGTTGGTCGAGCGGTTGCAACCGCGACTGCCGATCGGTAGGTCCTGGATTCAAAACCTCGGTCGAGTACTATTGGATTTTTCTAATTTAGAATTTCTCGTGCTTACTCGGAATCTGGATCTGTGCCTGATGTGAGACAATAAGCTCACCAGTTGGTCCATAGTGGGACGTAAACGTTGCTGGTGAAACGTGGAAGTGTACTCCACTCCTTTGCCTACCCCTTCGGAGATTACAAGCGTGATGTTACGTATTGCACTGGTAAAATATCCCTTCGCTGTGATAGTGGTGCATGCCTAAATCGGCTCAATATATAGGTTTACATGTTTAAAACCGGTCAAAACAGAGTAGGTCGAACCGTCATTAAATGGACCGACGAGTTGGTCAGGGACCGTCGGAGGACCAATGAATTACAAAAAACACAGAAGCTACAATTGTGTCAGTGTTTGGAAAAGGATAATTATTTAACAGTGGAAGTCTCTGGTCTGAAATGATGATGATCATTATTGTAATCATGATTATTGCAGTTTTATATTGCCGTATTTGAAGCATTAAATATGTATGACTTACATTTACCCAGTAGTCTCACCATGTTAGAACAATATGTGTTATTCCAAAATATATAGGGAACTGTATTCCCGAAACCCTTAGTTTAGGATTACAGTTGATACGACACGCCAACGGTTATTGTACGCACGTTGCGTTCTCAGAGGTGAGGACGTTGTTTAAAACTTTCCCAAGTCCCTCCCGAGCTCCACGTGCAGCTTTCGTCCGTAAGCTCGCATACGGAAACACTTCTCGAGAAGTAATAACCGTATTGTGAGTGTGTCTTCGAGGGCACTTCTTGTTCAGTTGTTAGTGCAACGCGACGTGTCCGTATAAATATTCAGGGGCTTTTAAAGCGTGAAGACGCATAGTCCCAAGGAATTTATTATACCCGTCTATAAGTGTTGTCGTTTAAGAGGGGAAAAAACGTAACATGACGCCTGTAATCGCCAAAGGGGTAGGCAGAGGAGTGTACACCACCCCCACGTTTCACCACGTTTAACGTATGAGTTAGCTTAAGAGAAAATAAATATGACTATAGTTGCATTTATATATTGCATTTGTGTTTTAATTTTAAAGTACATTTTCATGTTATTTCCTTTCTCAATATAAGCCCATTTTATTTGTTGTTTACAAGCTACGTACTTACATACACATACAAAGGAATTTACTTGAGCACAGTCCAAGCGAGGAGCGTCCTCAGTAGCACGCGCTCGTATGAATATTCAAGCAGGTTCGAACGTGAACACGCATAGATTGCTCGCGGGACGCGAACTACCCCCAACCTTTTACACCGGCTCCGTTTTGCTCGTCGTCATATTAGCATACGATTAGTCGACACGCGAAAATTACTCAGTACATTTTGTATTTCGAACGCCTATCAAAGTAAGTGACTAACGCTGCTGGAATTTAATAAATCCAAAGTGTTTGTTGATGATGAAATAATATATGTCAATGAATCAAAATGATATTTAGCTTTTCATACAGAGTAGAAAACATAGGTACACTCAATTTTTAATCTATATTTGTTTCTGATCTGACTGCCTCGTTGGTCGAGTGGTTTCCAAGTGTGACTGCTGATCGAAGGGTCCTAATTTCAAATCCCGGGTCGGCTATTATTGGATTTTCTAGTAGAAACTGCTAGTAGTGGCTCGGGAGTCTGAAATTTTTGCCCACCAGCCCATGGGCTCACAACCCATTGTATTGTTGGACGTAAACGTAACTGGTGAAACGTGGGAGTGTTCTACACTCCTATACCTGTTCCTTTAGAGATTACAGACATGATGTTATGTTTAGTTTCTAAGGTAAACAAATATAAAGATAATTGTAAAATTGACTAACTGTAATCGCTTTGGATTCTACATAGTTGCGCATTTGTCTTCCTAATCAAAACATGAGGTAACGTGGATTATATATAGTACCCTCAAAAACGATAGACCAAGTTTAAAGTCGGGAGTGGACGTGGCGACACGAGTGTATTTCAACTGCAAACAATGGCTGTGGCGACCTCTTTTGTATTATACTTACTTACATCTCGCAAACGGTTCAGACGCGGAGCGGCGCGCCGCTCGGCTAATTACATCAGTGTGAATAATATAACTGACAGCGCCCACTTTGTTCTTGGTCAACGTTCTTGTGATAACGTTGGCAGAGGTGCCTTTGTTGGCTTTGACGGTATTCTTTCATAGAACACACAAAATAAGTTTTAACCGTTTTTTATGCATATTGTCCTAGAACGACATTTTTAATAACGACAGTAGAACACATGTTTATATTTTTGTTTTTTTTTCACATTTATCCAGATTTGCTGTAATGCGTCCAACATATAGATAGTTACGAATGTGGGGCTATAAAAATACTTTCAACAAAGGACTCTACATACATACATACATATGTCGTTACTGCGATGTAATAGTAACATATGAATATTTTTGCTATAGCCCTTCGATAAATGTTACATCGGCGCTACGGCGGAGCTGGACGAGGAGCGCGTCTTCTGCGGCCAGATGGCGGCCATCTACCTGTTCGGCGAGGCGCTCACCACGCACCAGATCTGCGCCATGCACCGGCTCGGGCCCGGATATAAGGTGTGTACAGGTTATCGACTATCTCACATTACGACAACTATACTACGTGTAGATCCAGTATTTGTTAATAATTCGATAACTGTCATTAATTAAAATGTAGACAATGTAATTGATATAATTTTTATATACATATTGTTTATGATTTTAGAATGTTATTTGCATATTTGTAAATTTTTAAATCTGTTTCTTATCGAGGTTAAAATGTTTTATATAAAAAATGTAAACGTTTGTTTCCCGCTAACCGTTGGACACAGAGTCAGTTCCGTTTCGACAACGAATGCAACATCAGTTTGCCGGAGAACCACAAAAGGGTGAGCGAGACGGCCGCTCCCACGCTTGACGCTGACCTCCCGAGTACCCTCGAACCCTCAACCGATCCCCGCCCCCCCACCCCGGAGCGCCACTCCCCGGAGCGCGGTGACGCGACGCCGCGCGGCCGCCGGCTGGCGCTCGAGGCGCGCGCCGTGGCCGCCGCGCATGCCTCGCTGCTCGTAGATATTGAAGCATGCAAGCGTGTAAGCATGCCGCGCCGCCGCTCTCCTACCTAGATGTTCGTTTGTCTAGCTTCCACCTACCCACGTGTAGGGGAGCCGATCGCTTGCACCGACTAGCGGCCGTCAACTGATGCCCGGCGAGTGTGCCGACGGTGCGTCGTATATCTCCCTAGCCATCCCGATAACTTCGAGTGCGCGCTATCCGCCTCGATCGAAGCGAGTTCGGCTGGGAGCGATCGGTTCCCGTGCTGAGGCACGACGCTTTGTGTTGTAACACGTTCATTTGTAATATCCATGTGCTATGTCGCGCGCGGTGGCAGGGTCAGTTCAGGTTCGACGCGGAGTGCCGCGAGCCGCTGCCGGCGGCCGAGGTGCGCGTCGACCGCTTCGGCGACCTCGTGCACGACCCGACGCAGAACATTCACGATGTAAGGCGATCGCTTGCATCCCTTGTATTTAAAATGGGTTTAAAATTGGTTGGTTATACTCGTAATTTAATTTCAGCATCCGGTCTCCTCTCACTACTGGTGTGGTGTCTGTGTAATAAAACTTTCATTAATTAGGGGATTGATTGCACATAGGTATCTACTATTCACGCATGCGAACGTTGGAGGTATAAAATGAAAAAGAAGTACATCAAATCACTTTAGTCCCCAAATTAATATGCTAAATAAATAACTTGTCCATTACGGCACAAAAGGCTCAAAGGACAACAAAAGGCAACTTAATTTCTTTGAAATTAATCTCACTGAAGTCCAACGAATCTCGAATAAATTGTTTTAAACGATCTGTCTTATTCAGGCAGCAGCGCCGGGATTGTTTCGGCTAACAATAAAACTTAAGCTCTTCCCATAATTAACTAATTTTTACCAAAGTAACGTTAAGTACACGGAATGTTTGCTTGTGTAAAAAAATATGATAGTGAAAAAAATATGATTAGTTCTAAAAATGTAGTCGACGTTGAGAATTTAATTTGCGTTGTTTGCGTTAAACCGAGATAAATTCTTGTAATTTGTCGAGTGATGGTTGTACATCGCTCGCTAATTTATCTCCGCGCCGCTCACGGTCTTCTTTAAAAACAGCTCCTGTTGTTATAAAAGTTATTTATTGCCTCCGGATTGTGCAAGTTTCAGGCGCGGGAACTCTCCTAACTGTCTTATACCTAAATACCAAAGTAAATAATGAGGGTGTCCGTCGTCGGTACGCGCTTCTTTACAATCGCCGTGGTTGACGCAACAGGGAGTCACGGGAAACACTGTTGACGTGAACTTTAATGAATTATATGAATAACTTCCAAATTGTACCTCATTTTAGTTATGTCCTTTCATCTACTCGTTCTTTGTCTCTAGAACTCCATGATTTTTTTATTAAAAGAAAAGTAACTTACAGCGGTGTATAAGGTTAGTTTATGTACGGCAATTGGGAATCTGTGTTTCGAAGTAACGATATTTATTATGATACAATGTGTAAAGCAGACAATAAGAAATATTTTAAATATTATAATTGTGTATCATAACGTCGAGTTCCTTGCGCAAAAATTCCTTGAGTACCCTAAATAATCATAAATACTTCTCATGAAGAACCCTAAAGAGCTAATATCCCAAATATCCACCAATTTGCAAAACATGTATGAAGTCTTGACAGTTGAAACATGAGATATGGCAGGTTGTAAGTGCATGTCTCGTAACGTGCTCTGCACACGCGACCCGTAGTCCGCTGCGAGCGCATCCCCCGCGGCCTTCTGCGATGCATAGTCGCGACGCGTCCGCATGCACTAATGCCGTGCCGCGGGAGAGCTCTCCTCTGTTGCATCCATCTCCAACATCCTCCTTCAGTTCTACGTATGTATGTCACGAGATGTTTCAAAGGGATTTTAAAATCTACTCGTAAAAGCTTACGCGAGAGTTTGCCAAAATATACGTACATATATGAATATTTTGCTGCGTTTTTCTAAACGTTATGTTCCCAGAATATTTGCCGAGTATATTTTTATGAATTGTTTAATTTTATTTTCCGGTTTGACTTACTTGTCATTTTTAGGATAGCCCGGCTAGTTTCGGATTTATCCTTTATCGTTGCCGATATTTCTTCGTTGTTGTTCACCAATATTATAATACTTTAATATGAAATGCAATGTATTGAGATATTATGTTGCCCTTTGATGTTGTTTAACTGAAGGTACTTTTCAAGGCGTGGGTGTTCATCAATATAACAATCGTATTCACATAACATTCAGCGTACGTTAAGCTGCTCATTACTTCTAATATGTGTTCTATTAATATACGATTGTGTAAATATATACGTAAATGAAATATTGCCGACTCAGGCTGTTCCTTGGATTAGAGGAATATATTGCGTAGATATTACTCGCCTTCTCGTCTAATTTGAGAAATTGTTAAAGTCATATCGCTAACATATTGCCGCTACCGTGCTAGTGAATGGTTTCATTAAGTTACAGTTGCGACACAGCGACGATAATATTTTCTAATATATCTTCTGTAGGCAGCGACCAAACGCGTATAAATACATACACTTTGATATTTAATATGCACAGATAAATAATAGATAAATACAAATTATATGTAGATAAGTTATCTAAATGGATTTTACTTTGGGCTTTTAACGAAAATGCACGGTGATTTTTAATGCTTAACCTAAGTTAAGGGTAGAAGCAACCAGATATTCGTATTCAAACCTACAGTTTCTTTACGGACTACGTACCATATAAATAGTTATAGGTTTCCGTCCCGTTGGCCCGAAGACTTTGAGAAGGCAGGTGCGTAGGGCTGGATGAGATCAGGGGAGATCTGGACAAAGTATTGTAGGCATAGCTTTGAAGAATTTATATCATGCGATCCTCAGATCTGGGACGTTAACGCCTGTCGTATTGAAGTCGCGCAATACGTGTGTGCCGTTAACAATCTAAGTTACCATAAAAATGCTATATCTTTCCTCTCCTAATCTCGTGTACGTCTCTCCCGGGAACGTGCCCTGATTGAAGCCTCGGAGACAGTTAAAATATTCACAGCGCGCTCGCGGACAAATGAAACCTGCTGCCTACAGGAATACCTCTTAAATATTTATTCTTCTATATAATTGGTCGTCGACTTCAAGTCACACAGCCTAATAAAACTAAACTGGTAATTATTCGGACGAACTAGTACGCATTTTTACGAATTTGAACCGAATTTTTTTTTGTGGAGAATCAGAAGGCTTCTAGTGTTAACATACAACCTTTTTCTATAGCATAATTCATGTTGAGAATGAATGTGCTATAGCTTTCTTAGTCTCTTACACTTTGACGGATGAGACGGGCCGCGCTCGGAGTGATCCCATAACATTTATCAAACATTCTTTAACTCTATCAGGGGAGATTGTATAGTTCGCCACGATGTCCGTCGACACAAGACAACGCCTTTAATATGAGTTTACCAACGTTGGTTTTCTGTTTAAATACTTTTTGTTTTTTTCTTTTGTTCACGGGTGGAAAACCTTTAAAAGGTACCCGGTATCCTGGGACTGATACTGGGTTATGTGGCACTTTTACCGCACTAAAACCTCCTCGGTGGCCTTTCTTGGCGCTAATGCTCCGGAACGCACCGGTGTCCTCCTAACGCAACGCCCCAGCGGGCCCAACACCCTACTATCAGATACTGCCGAGTAATTAATATATATGCCCAATTTCCCGAATAACACAAATCAAAAGTATTTTTTAATATAGTCATTTAGATTCAACGATTTTCAATTTGACTGTCATTGGAACTGCCGATTCCGCAGTAAGTATCATTGCGTTCATCTTGAAAAAATACAATATTTCCTCCTTACGCCCTTATATTTACATTCCTCTCAACTTGTTTTGAATTCATTCCTCCACTCTGGCCGCAATTGGATTTATTAATTTGGGTATTTCTGTCCCATCTCGGCTAATACAGTTTGACACGACCCTTGCGTTACAACATTACGTCTGCCTGTTTATACTTTTAAATATGTATATATGCGGGTATGTATTAATAGAACTCTCTCAAACCCGCTGCCATCGCCTCCAGTGAGTAAAAACTTGAACGATTAATATCTTTTATAGTTTAGTACCTTCAAAGCTCTTTAAACGCTTTCTATTATCTTAGCTTGTAAAACGTTTTATTCACCAGCATACGCCTTTTACAGCTCGTAGACTTAAAGAAAAATATAGCTTCTTCCTTCATTTTGGTACAATATCCTCAGTGAGTAATAACAGAGAGTACAAAACGGAAACGCGTCTTTCATAACCGCAATAAAGGCCGCTTCGCACGAGTTTTATTAAGGAAGTCAGTAATTTTCTCATGCCGTGCTTCGCTTGATTTAACTCGCCGTTATTGTTCGTACGCGAATGAGTGTCGTGCAGCCGCGTCGCCTCACTTGTGCAGCGTTCAAGTTATAATTTCATCATAATCATCAATCCTTTTAACGTTCTATTGCTGAACACGGATGTCGTCTCGCAATAAGAAAGATCAAGGCCTCGATGTCCCACTCGGATCGCTTATTATTTAAAATTTAGTATTTATTCTTTATTGTATTAGAACATTCTTGGAAACGCGGTGTAATTTTACAATGTATAAAATATGAAAAGAACAATTTACCTTACGACGCTTTTCATAGATTTTTACAACAGGATATATTGACTGTTTATCATAAAACTATGAATATCTAAATTTCATGTATCTTACACTTTTCCTCGCATAAACATAAACCTGGAACTAAAGCGAGGAAGTGCCTCGGTACAAATTTGCCCGGATACTAATGGACCAACCATCAACCACCGGCCCCGGGAATAAATAAACTTAAAGAGCTTATTTAGATAAACCGAGGGTAACAGAGTGCACTCGCTCTTAGCGAAGAGGCGCCTTTGTACACTTTGCGGTTGGGGCGAGCGCGCGCCTTGAAAAATGTTAGTCTTGGACGTCGGCGTCCCAAATATATTACCAAGGAAATTCATTGGATATTTATGCAACGGCGGGCAGTATGACACTGACTTACTGTGCTTAGAGTTACATTAAGCTAGTCAGACGTGGTTTTTTTTCGAATACTTGTTTCTGCATTTCACCAAAAAATATATGATGAGATATCAATGAGTGACATATGGTGAGAAAATTGGATAGTTAATGATAGTGATAAAAATAACATAAACGCTTATAGAATAAAGGAAAAAGGAAACCGTTTTAAAAATGAGAAACATAAAATTCATTTAAAATATTAATACGCTGGCCGCAGTTACTAAAAGTTACGACAACATTTATAAAGAACCGGTAGTACTGCGCGTTTCTTCAACGTAAAATATATATTTACAATGCAAGTTCGTTCCTTAAAACGTTTTCTGGAATGTAAATCGTTCCTTTCCCGAGTGCGACTTACCGTAAAGCCTCATCGGCCACCGGAACTCTGCAGTTATGTTCGGAGAACGATAAGCTGGTATACTTAAAAAACTTTTATATGTACCTAGGTACTATACTTGATACATAAAATTCTTATTATATTGTATTGTTGTGTTGTAAACTCTTATAAGCAGTAAATTTTTAGTCAAAAGAAATTTTAAACAAAATGATCACTCGTGAAACCGATGTGGTTATTATCGCCTTAAATCCATTCATGTACATCGCAATCCATATAGAGTTCTGTTTTAGCCACATGCCAGATATTCAATTACTCAACACTGGACCCCTGTGTCGATGTCTGGGTAAAGCCTAGATACTCGTATATACCAATGATGCGCACATTTCATAGAGCTGAATTGAATAGTAACGTATTCGGAACATTCTGTGGTGTATGTCACATACAGTCCAATACAAATAGTCACATAAATGTAAAGGGTCTCAGAGATAGTGTTCCCAAAGATAAGTTATTATCTAACTACTTTTTCAGCTACTTTTCGTATACTACAGTGTAATTATAATGGTGGAGCAGACTACGAATGGCGGCAATATCACAATAAAACTCCTTACAATCATAATCGATAGATATGGACATACATTGAAACAACAGCAACTGCCACAATGAACTGTGAAAACAAAATAATTATAACGATTTTTCATCTCGGACACACAGTGAAATCAACTACATATGTAGGTCGATTAGAAAATGTAAATGGCGACGATGTACTGAAACGTATTCAGTAGGCGTCACGTGCGCGGCACGGTGATTATAATTAAACTTAATTACTACACGCATATTACGATCGAGTGAACACGCCAAACACGTAGGTTTAATAGTTTCCAATCAGATTATAAATTTATTCATTTATTTTATAATACCGCTAAATCAAAAAATGAGGCTGATAGACTTGATTTGTATTTAGAAAAAATCGACAATAAAACGAATATAAACCGCCAATCAAATCGTTTTTCAATACTAGTCTAAAAGCTACTGTCAATTCACTTATCCCACCGGCAAATTTACTCAGCACTGAATAAATAGGTAAGGTGCCATTTCTAGTCGATACCTGGAACATGATATGTGATGTTGGTGAGGTTTGAATCGAGGCGAGAGTAATTCTACACTCACTACACGTTGGCTTTTAGCAGATCGAGTGTATGGCACCGGAGTGTTTTCCATTCTACGTAAATTGTAGGGTTGGCAACACACAGAAAGCAGAAAAAAAAATGTTTAGGTTAAATTTAACCAACAATACGACCACTGTTGTTACACTTCTGCAATAATTGTTAAATCATTTAGGTTACTTTTGCCGAAAAATATTAAGGTGTATCATTTTAAAGATTTAATTAAATAAGTAACTAGCAGGTAAGTAAGTCGCCCGTGACATGTCATTTAGTACAGTGTTAACGTATACGTACGTAACGTTATTATTATTATTAGTGATCGCATCAGTGGCGCTTTCACGATTGTTAACTGCATGTTTTAATAAATTGTAGTCGTGGATTTCGTTATGTATTTGGTTTACGTGTTGCTAGAATTGGTGCTTGTAATGTGTTATTGGGAATGGCATAATATAATGTAGTAAACATTTAGTATTTTCCTGATGTTGTTTTAAATAAATCATTCATAAAGTCACCCGAGGACAGCCCTGTTAAGTCGTAGGTGCGAATGTTTCACCGAAGTATGACAATCCGATAGTGTGCGCTCGACATGTTTCCTTATAATTGTGCTGCCTGTGTTCATTCCTCGTAATTGGATCGTACGGCTTAAGGTGATAGTTTTGATTGTGAGGTAATACGGAAATATAATGGAGCGTTCTGATTTTAAGCTGTTAATTTGAAAATAAAACATATCCAATAAATTATTTGCTTCACTGGTATTGAAAGCATTTTTTAAAGCCCGTTATGATAGATTGTCATGCTCGCTCCAATATATTTTTATCTTAACTGCATTTACCGTAACCCAACTGACATTAAAATCTCTTGATATTTCAACGCTCATTCGTATATCTCTCTTTCAAAATCACAAAGGGGAAGAGTAAAGGGATAAATATGAATGAGTCGTCATAACAATGTGTGGATTTGGTTTGTGTCGTTCGTCTTGTGGTAGAATTTCACTTTAACACGTCATAGCATTCTAGTTCTGCTAATTGTATATTTTTGTGATGTTTGCGATGTTACTGTGTGATATAACTTTCAATGTTGCTTTTTAATAATTCTTTCTCTAAGAAATTTATATTAGAATAAAGTTATAAATTTAATATTTTTTTAATAAATGTTGTACCTACTTAGTACTTCGAAGGTTTAATTCTATGTATGTACCTATAATTCAAAAAGTAAGAACACGTGCTCATATTTTTTTCTCGATGTTAAAAACACAGGTGCTGTACGACGGCAAGTTGTCGTCCGCTATTGTGTTCATGTACAACCCCGTGGCGACAGATGGCCAGCTGTGCCTGCAGTCCGCGCCCAAAGGGAACGTATCCTACTTCGTACATACCCCACACGCGCTCATGCTCCAGGTGAGTTCCTTGTGTTTATGTGCGCCTAGTACACGGAACGAGTAGTTAAAGGGTTCGTGATCACAAGATCAATAGAGGGACGC
This sequence comes from Parelbella macleannani, assembly GCA_018245755.1. Taxonomy (NCBI): domain Eukaryota; kingdom Metazoa; phylum Arthropoda; class Insecta; order Lepidoptera; family Hesperiidae; genus Parelbella; species Parelbella macleannani. Next base: position 11,213 of record DWEE01002464.1, read on the forward strand.
AGGGGATATGAAAAAAATCATTTTTTTTTCTTTCTCTTCCTGTTCGAAAGGCTATTAAGAGAAAGAGATAGAGATGTTTGTGTAGTTCCTTCTCGTTTTCGGACTCTCTCTTTCTGACGTCGTAACATTTTTTACGCTGTCTCGCTCTTGACATTTTTTTACGAAGACAGCAACACCATCCCGCCGGGAGTGACACACCCTACTCAGTGTTATTACACTTTTGCACGATACGCCTACTAGGATTTTATGCACTCCTAGTACATTCACTGGGAAAAAAGGGTTGAATTAACACTTTTGTTTTAGAAGGCACAATTAATTAATTTTTTAGCTCCAGCCTAAAAACAATATTAAAATTAG
>DWEE01002465.1:0-11569 GCA_018245755.1 Parelbella macleannani
GATACGTAGGGTATATGCAACGTGGCTGGCAACGGTTGGATGCGAAGAGCGAGCTCAGTTGCGTGCCATTGGAGAGGCCTACGACCAACAGTGGAGGGAGTGTGCTAATGATAACGATGATTTAAAGATATGATTATTTTTCAAATTATCGATCGTTTCATCATTCCACTGTGCGAATATGGGTCTCCTCTCACAATGAGAGGATTAAGCCCTAGAGTTGGCCTTAAACCTCTCATTATTATGTTAGGGCGTATTAAAATTGTATGGTCGTTTGTTTCAGACTATTCCGCTCTGGTAAATGTGCGCTTGCGTCGCTGTACGCGGTGTTCCGGGACGGGCACGCACCCGCGCGTCGCTTCCTAGTGGCGGCGCTGCAGGCGCCCGTCATGGCCGTGCTGCACGAGGACGACTTCTTCCTTGACGTCGACCCAGACAAAGCCATGGAAAGGTATTGTTGCTATTACCATCGGAACTATCACAAAACTTAAATGTAGATCTTATGCTCCCTGCCTACTCGGTGAGAACACGTAAAGAACTCAAAAAGAACTCCGAAGAAAACATAAATAATATGAATGGCAAAAATACTGTGATAATTAAAAAAAAAAAAAAATTGTAGTGTGTTAAAATGTTATTGACTTTATATTAAATGAAGATTATTAATAACTTTTGTTTACATTAAGGGCTAAGTATCTAAGAAGTAAAAATAAAAAAAAGTCAGTCGAAATCTATTCCGCAGTATTTGTGCAACTGCACGCCTTTGTCATTTTCATTTTTAAAGATTTAGTACGCCCTTACACACATTACTTTAAGGTCAACACAAGAATAAATAAATAATGTAAGATTATTCGTGATATACATAGCTGTTACGATTATTATCTCAGAGGAAATAAAAATTCCTGATTACCTGAAGTTAATTACAGAGAGATAATTGTATAGAATTAGTAGCAATGAACACGTGTGTGCATTGATATGAGGTAGAAATACTTGATAGGTTAGTATTAAAGTTTATTTACATATATTTTATATTTTAATTTTTAATCAAACTTATTTTATTGATAGCCACGCTGGGGTTATGATCCACTCTTCCTATAGACGCAAAAGAGACCTTTGCCTAGTAGTGACACGTAAGAAGGAACTAATAATTACATGAAACATAAATTAATAATTAAAGATGGTAGAAATCCATAGGACTGACTTATATTATTTATAATATTATCATTATGTACAGACTAATGAATGTAGAAGACACACGGCAGAAGGTAAGGATAGAGATATTTGTGCCCTTTGTGCTCTCTGCCTACCCTGCAACGGACTTGTTTCAAAGATGTGTTTATATGTACAATTGTTATTTATAGTGTCTAACCGTAGTGGGATACCATTTCCGTTTCGCCTGATAATCTGGTTTCGGTCGGACACTAACATCATTTCCGTATCACGAACCTCTAATGAGTACATCATCGAGTAGAGTCATAATGTGGCCAGTACTGGGTGTGTGCGTAATGATGTGATACCTCGTAATTCACATATACACGTTAAATGATTTTGTCGAGTCATGGCACACCATTAGCACATTGATAAATGTACCGTAGCTCATTTCTTTTTCATCTCCTCGTTTCCTTGGTACTCTAACGATTGCCTCATTAGTCTAGTGGTTGCTAGTGCGACTACCGATTGAGAGATCTTGAGTTCCCCGGGTCGAGTACTATATGATTTATTCTATTCTGAAATTTTTAGTAATGGATTGCAGTCTGGATGTGTGTCCGGTGCACGTCAATAGGCCCACCTCCTATTCCATAGTGGGATGGAACTGAAACCAAACAATCAACGAGGCACTTAGACTTGTTCTAATTAATTTAAATTATATTAACCCCGACAGACGAATATAATATTTCATGATCTTGAATGCGTCCATAGTAATTAAGTATATCAATATCTAGTTCCAGAGCAATGAGGGCTTAATCATAACTTAGTACAAGATAACTTTTAACATTAAACGTCTCTTTTTTTTAAACTGATTATTAATTAGTGGGAGATGAGTCACGTACGTGTATTTAATAACTGGATGGAAACGAACAAGTTTTAGCTGAATACAAGGAAACAGTGTAAATCGCTTTTTAAATCAAAGTAGGTACTGTGCGAGTGTTGCTCGTACATAAAAATAACGTAACATCACGTCTGTAATCCCCGAAAGGGTAGGCGGGGGACTTCAATACTCCCCAGGAGTGTAATATAACGCTCAGAGATTTTTTTTTAATGTTTTCTTTACAGATTCTCTACGGCAGATCGGCTCAAGAAGTTTGGCCAGCCGAGCAGCAACGAGTACGCGACGAAGGTGGCTCGCTACCGCAAATGGACGGTGCAGTCGCTGTACAACCTTACTAGCAAGTTCATCGCGTCGCTCAAGGAGCACTGGCCCAGCTTCCCGGCCTCCATCGCCTGGATAGTGCAGCAAATCGTTCATCTGCTGAAACAGCAATCCAGGTGTGTTATGACTGCTTATCGAACCAAATCGATCACATCTGGTCATAACCGTGCGTAACTAATAATAAATTGTTAGGAAAAATAGATTATATTAAATATAAAGTAATGAATTGTTATGTAAGTAATTGAATTATCAGCAGCACTGTCAGGGCAAACTGATGTTTAACATGGTGCCTCGATAGGACAACGGACCGCGAGGTGCACCTTATATGCACGGACCTGGTGCTGAACCACTTCATCTGTCCGGCGATCGTGAGCCCCGAGGCGCACGGCGTGGTCGAGGTGCCCGTGTCGTACATCGCGCGCTTCAACCTCATCCAGATCGCGCAGATTATACAGATGCTCTGCCTCGCCAAATATCAGGAGGTGAGTCGTCATCTCTACGTCCCCATACCACCAGAGTGTCTATTACTTCATCAGATTATGATCAGAGATTTGATCGTAGAGATGATAATGATTAGATAAACATACTTGCAACTATCGGTACAAATCATGTGCAAGATTCCGCCGCCCTTTTTCCGCTGCAATCGACGAAAACTCATAATAAAGGGTCTCGCAATGGTTCAGGTCTGTTCCAAATATCCTGTAAGTTATAGAGCGGTACCGTCACAATTAACTTGCTACCAACTCATGAACGATTTCAAAGTTAGTTCCAGCTAAGTGTAGATGATAGCGAATTAAATAGTGATGATTATATGTATTTGTACTGGCTTAACTCGCGTACGTTTTTCTCGTAGGTCCTTCTGACTAGTCGGGCCATCCCCAAAAACGCACGTGAATTAACATGGTACATATATAATCATGGGTATAAACACTCATAAATCATTTAATAGTAAAAGAGTTAAATAGTAGTTGATTGTCTGATAAGCAGTAAGACGTGCGTGTGAGTGCAGGTGGAGCCGAAGGTGCGCGATGTATACGGGCGGTTCGAACGGTCGTGCGTGTGGTCGCTGGTGGAGGGCGTGTGCAGCGACGCGTTCGCGCCCGCGGCCGCCGCCGCGCCGCCGCGCGCCGCGCCGCGCACCGACGCGCCGCCGCCCGCCGCCGTCGCGCTCTACACGCCGCACGACGCGCACCTGCTGGTACACTCGCCGCACTATACCCTGTCTGTCCGGCGTTACGGACATTATTTCTTACTTTGTACTCTTCTTTTACTATTGACGGGCAGCCAAAAATAACACCGTACCTCTGGGAGGGGTACAGGATTATGAGGGATTTTTAATGCCCTGCAACCCCGTTGATCGGCTACTAAGTAAAATATGAGCGGAGACCCATATTCCAACAGTGGAATGACAAATGGGTAGATTATTATTAAACAAAATTTCAATTGACCGGGAATTGAAGGGATCCTTAAATTTGTTACTATGTTATGTGTCTTTAAGCCATACAGTTTATATAATTTTTTATTACTTTCAGATAACATTCCTACGAAAAATATCTTCCAAGTTGAACAATAATACGCAGAATATAAACTCTGAGGAGAATTCCAATAGCTCGAACGGATCGTCGGAGGCCGGTGCTTTTAGGTAATCGTTTTGTACAGCCCTTGGTAGGAGATGTTGAGATTTTAGCAGAGTTGTAGGTTTTTGTTTTAATTTATATTAATTATATACATATTTTCCTTTTATTGAGAGCTTATTTATTGTACATTAAAATTATGACCTGATGAAATAAAAATGTGAAATAATATATTGTGCTAGTTATCCTAACTGGAATATTCGATCTGCATTCACTTCCTTGTGTATTATTCTTGTTTGTATATTATTTTGAATCGGAAACGTTTTTATTTTTAAATTTTATCGATATGTTCTGACGAATGTACTAGAACGGGTAATAAATAAATATCTTGGGATATTTTCACACGCAGCCATCTCAACCCGGAGTAGGCTCGAAGAGATCGTATGTTACGGCAACCAAACGATTGATAAACTATTTAGTTCATTACATTAGTATACATATTGGGTTATTAGGTTTCTCTAACTTGAAACTCTCACTAGGAGCACGGACATAGCTTGCTATAATATAGGAGGTGTAACGGAAAAGGTTAAAGGTGAGAGTGGGGGAGAGATAGACGCGTTATTATTGAATACATAGTTGTATAGAGTTAGTCGATGAGATATTTGTCGGTGCAGCGGCGGGGCGGAGTGCGAGGCGGGCGGCGGGGCGGGCGGCGGGGCGGGCGGCGCGCGGCTGGCGGCGCGCGTGCAGACGGGCGCGCCCAACTACCGCGCGCGGCTGCACGACCTGCTGCGCAAGATGCCCGACTTCAGCGCGCTGCGGTGCGTGCGCTCGCCCTACACCCTCAGCCCTCTACTCAATCTTCACTTTGTTTTTTGCATATTTCAATTACCTTAGCTAAAATAGAAGGTGCTTCATTGGTTATAGACACTTTTAAAAACATATACGGTATAGTCACTTTATTACTACTATATTATTTTTGCAAGTGACAAAGTCATTATGCTGTTATTGATTTCAGTTTGATATAATGAAGATGTAAATTCCAGCAACTGCGAACAAAATAATATTATTAGATAAACATTTTAATAAAACTAGTAGGTGCGCGTTAAATCTATTTGCAGAAGTATAAAAAACAATCGACCTTCAAATGTAGAAAAGCATGCTTTGAAAAATATTTTTCATGTTTCGAAATCCATGGAATTTCTACCTTGCCCAGTTGTTAACAGTCAACAACAAACTTTAAGTAATTATTTATAAATTACTTTGCCCAGGCCAACCCACCAGTCGGAGATCAAGGACACGAACTCGGAGAACGGTCACAGCGCCCGTCGCGGCATCCTCGCCAAGGTGTCAAAGCCGCGCCTGCCACGCAGCGCCAGCACCAACTCCTCGCTGCCGGAGGGCGATAAGGTCAACGGCAACGACAAGGACGACCACCTGGAGCATCCCGAGGTGCTGATTATCAAGCTGGCCTCGGTGGAAGAACAAGACTATGTCGGTGAGAGCTTCCGCCCATACTAATAGTTGTATCTATATTCAATTCATAGTTAAATATATTCATACACAAAAGTGAAGATTTGTGTAATAAATCGCAATTCCGCTAATGTTTTCACATAGGTCTCGTGCCAGAATCGAAAGTACTGGAGTGCTATTATGGAGGGTCAGAGGCCGGCGACGCCGATGACACGCCCCCCGCTGGCAACATCGCGCCTGTGCAGAAACGGACGAGGTGCGTGCCAAGTATTGTACGACCAGATTTAAGCCTAGGAATGTTTAATGTTTCTATCTGTAGAGGCTGAAAGCATAGTCTATGTCGAGGTTTAGATAAATGGTTTTAAAACCTGTATCATATCATTGATCTCCCTTTCTGTTAACTTACACTCTGTACTAGCTTTTACCCGCGAGGCAACTATATAGACAAAATACTTTTTGCCCAAATACTTATTTAATGTATTACGTGCCCAAATACAAAGTTACATTAGTCTATTTTCGATAATCACGGACTCCTATACAAATTTTCATCTCCTATTTCAACCCCATCAAACCTTTATTTCGTGATAAAGGGTAGTCTATTTCCATGCCAGGGATTGAAAACTATCTCTGTACCAAATTTCATCTAAATCGGTTCAGTGTTTTATGCGTGAAAAGGTAACAGACAGACAGAGTTACTTTCGCATTTATAATATTAGTATGGATATATTAGAAAACGACCAAAGGATCAAAAGCAAAATCGCTTATGAGTCTTTCTATAGAAGTGCTTTATCTACATTTAATAGTTACAATTTTTATATCTCCTGACAATTGGCTGAACGCGGTATAGCTCCGCCTACCTGGGCACAGCTAAAATTGCTCTGGCCGCCGAACGAATACCAAGCGTAAGGAACATAGGTAAAAACTCCCTATGAAGGTGCATAAGGGAGGTCCTCCATAGGGGAGATCTATATCCAACAACGGCCTGAGACACGCTGATAATGATTATATTTACTTATATCCAGTAATATTATTTTCTCTATGCAAAGGTTCTCGGTGTCACACGATGAAGTATCGCTGGGAAATACGTCGGACAATTTGGAGGCTGTCTCGGAAGCCGCCTCCAATCACAGCGTTACCTCCAGCTTGGAGTTGGAGACTGAGGATCAGAACGACAATTTGTCCGACATGGTAATAGAACAGTTATTTCTGTTTAAATATTCATTTTACTGTTATGTTTATTTCAAAACAAAATACAGCCATTGTTCTACTGTGACACTTATTTCAAAATCAATATATGCATAGTGAATAGTTTACCACCCTTTAAATAAAAGCTATAATATATTAGTCAGTTGTCTGTTTGAGATCAATGGGGTATTTGTAAAGGTGTCTTGAGTTTATTATTTATTAGTCATTGTTCACGCATATTAATAGTTCACAGGAGTACAAAAATTATTAAATGCCATTATAAAATGCCACTATAAAATGTAGTCTAATGGGTAGAAAGTAGGTAGGAAGGTAGTTAATAGTCGTTAATCACATTGTGACGCAGACATCAATAGTGCATGCACATAACCGGAGACATTTTGATTATAAGTATTTCTAATAGACCGTCTGGTCGCTGGTGCGCAGGTGTCGGCGAACGTGAGCGGTCGCGGCAGCCCCAACATATCGGGCCGGGAGACGCCCTCATCGCAGGTGACGGACGGAGACACCGCCGGCGACGCGGCACCCAGAAGGTGAACTTATCATTAAAAATTAATAACTTAATTATTAATATTAGGGTACAAGTATATGATGGCTACATATAAAACAATAGAGTTTGTTGCTAATCAGTCCATAGTAGGGTATAAGGTTTAGTGGATAGATAGAAAGGCAGCGATTGAATTGAACATTCCGGAATAGCAATATTTTGAGACAATTACTTATATGTGTGAAATTTGATACAGCTAGTTAAAATATAAAAAGCGCGCGACTTATTGTGGCTTGCACATAGTTTTGTTACTGTCATACGACAGGTGTAAATAAAATTTTAATATGATAATAATGTATATTGACTAGTTGGCTGTTGTTAACAAATATGCCACTTCAGGATAGCACAAAACGCTCCTGTGAGCCAAGCGAGCAGCGCAGCTCAGGCGAAGCTGCTCAAACAAACCAGGAATGACATCGAGGACAAGTTCTGCAAGTTCGAGATCCGGGTAATGCTGTTCTTCTTATACAGTTAAACTCATACATTACCAATATACAAAATCTCAGATTGACTCTAGGTTTTGAAGAGTATTTTAAATTATTTCATCGGCTGTTCATTCTACAATGTTTTCTTAATGTCTCAGAAGTTAGTTGGCTTAAGCGACGTAACGTACATACTAGCTGTTCTACTGATGTGTAATGGTGTGTGTATGTGTTTGCATTTGTATATACATGTGTATGGTTGTAGAAGCTTCTGGAGGGCGACGAGACGATCAGCATCATGTCAGACACGTGGAGCACCGACGTGCTGGCCTCCGACTCCGAGACCATCGGTGACTCCTGCGACCACGCGCAGGCGACTCAAGGATACAGTAAACATCTCGTCCCATACTTTTCGTTACTCTTTTTTTCCATTCGCATACAATTTATACCTATTTATTTTATAACGCTACACCTGTTCGCTACATTTCGCAGCGAACGCGAACAGTACGGTGGCGCCCGACGCGTCGGAGACGGCCAGCGAGTCCGCCTGGAGTGTGGACGTGCTCGCCTCCGACAGCGACCGCAACACGGAGGTACTTCGCGCTTATCTATTTCTCTTTTCTCTCTCCTTTCTCTGTCTTCTCCACTCTCCCTTTCTTTTCTCTGCCCCGTCGTATGAGTGTGCAGTGTCATCGCTAATGTCCTTGTTTGTGCAGGTGGACACGGATGACTGTGTGTCGGTGGCCGCGCGCTCCGACACGTCGTGGCCGCGAAGACCTTCTAACCAGGAGGAGTGTACTCCGGTCAGGTTACAGGTAAACATCATTTCAGATTCGACCGCACTTTCTCTATTGAAAAATTTCAAATCACTACAAACCCGAGCGATTGTATCTGAAGTCTGAACACTACCTTTTTTGTACTGTCTCTCAATGCTTATAGTCACATTGATTATGGATACCACTTGCACAAGTACCGTACTATATTCCAAATTTAGTTACGAGTACAGCGGTTATACGCATGTGTGTGTGCGTGTGTATATTAAACTTATTAAAACTATTTGTAACTTATGAATGGGTTGTAATTCAATATCAGAACGGCAGCGCGAGGAGGCCAGACGTCGGCAGCCCTCGGCACACGTCGCGACCTAATCTTCCCAACAGGTTAGTGTCAATTATCGTCATGAAAATTATAGACCATAATTGACCTCAACATTTTCTGATCTACACCAAATTAGAATAGAAGTTACAAAGCACTTGGTAAGCAATATTTATCTCTCTTAATAGGGAAAATCTTAATATATTTATTGAAAATTGTTCGTAACGTACCGTTGTTAACTTGAATTTTTATAAATTGTTAGTTAAGCGATAACATCAAATAAATCGACGAATAATTCTTCAAATAGATCATGTGCTCGGTCCAGGTCCGGCGGCAGCTACCTGAGCGCCACGGCGACGCTGTCGCGCGGCGGCGAGCTGGACCTGCCGATGCAGCAGCCGCAGCTGCCGCACGTCACCGACAACCGGAAGAGCATCCTCGTCAACGGATATCCGGTCAGTACTTACATTTATCGTCATAATGCAAGACAAGACTTAATCCTTTTCACTCTCAGCGGAGACTTGTGTCCAACAGTGGAATAATAAAAGGTTTCATGACGATGATCATAACGACGAGTATAATTGACGACAATAAGAGTCATACAGTCCATCGTCATGAGTACAAATTTATATAGAGAGATACATATAAATGTGTATTGGACTATTAAGGTGATAGAAAAAAATTATATACCTACAGTTCCTCCAAAAACTAGCATAGTTACATCTTTACAGTATAAATGTGAGTCTCCGAAACAATTTGTGTTTAGGTCTAGGCAGTGTAGTCAGTGATCCACGTGTGGACTAGATGCGATCATCTTAATCTCCAAGAGTAGCACGCCCTTAAGCAATGTAATAGACTGATGAGATTTAACTTTTGGAGAACGCCACAGTGCATTGAGTTGGCACTTTGTTATGCCTGCTCGTGGAGTACAATAAACAAATAAAAATAGAATAAATAAATAGATGTATTGAAGGCATTGGTTGTCAGTCGAAGTGTCATAGTGAACGGTGAGTGTGGTGCGCAGGTGATGACGTGCTACGCGGCGGCGCCCGACAGCCCGGCGCCCGCCAGCGCGCACGGCGACGGCTTCGAGTTCGCGCCGCCCGCCGCCTCACTCTCCTTGTTGTTGTTGTTATTGTTTCATATTATTTACGTTTCTATCGCACGCACACCAACACAACACACATACACACATTCATACAACCGTACATGGATCTATGCATAAACACTTCCTAGCGATAACATATTACATATAAGTATTTAACCTACATTTTTGTATATCTATCAAAATTTTTATAAGTTTGTCATGTTATAGTGTTTTTTTTGTGTTCTTGAACATAGTCATCTGCTGGTTTCGAGTTAGTTCTAAACTGCTGCTGTAAACGCAGCTTTGTAACTCTTTACTAACTATAATGTTTGAGAAACTTAACTTGTGCTTTAGGTTGAATAAACTGTTCAAATCTTAATTTATGGAACAAAAATATATTAAACATTAACATTAAAACATATCTTGACCGTCACAGTTGACAAAACTGTTATTGTGATTATTGTGGTGGAACATTAGTTCTCGCATCGATTTCAAAAGTGGCCATTAAATCTCTTAAAAAATTAAGGAAGGGCATTCGAAATCGAAGAGTTTAAGAATGAGCTCAGTGGCATGTTATTGAAAGCATGTGTCCAGAAGTAGACCGGAGTAGAACGGTGATAATAAGAAAGATTCGGCATGCGGCAGGAACGGCGCCGCTCACCGGCAGAGCGCGGAGGAGGAGGCCCCCGCCGCCTCCGCGCCGCCCGACGCCACCAGCCAGTGGGTGGACGACAGCTTCCCGCGCAGCAAGTACCACCTGCCCTCCACCTCGCACAAGCACTACATGGAGAACGATCTCATGGATAGGTACTAGTTTTCTTTCCAATAAATTATAACAATACTGTAAATAGAATGGTATTATAGAATTTTCATCAGATTCAAGCCATCGCTTTTTTAGAAATGGTGTAAGCATATTATATTATTGTACAAAAGGATTGGTGTGGTCGATCTTTTGTTGGCCACTTGGGGTAGATTAGTTCAATCTCGCATAGAATATGGGATTAAAATTTCACATAGAATTAATAGCAGAATGGATCGAGTTAAACGAACATAACATATCCAAAATGTGTAAGTGTCCATCTTTGTAAGTCAATATTTATATATACTTCTTCTACTGACACTACCAACTCTACACCCTCACAAGGTCGCTAAACTCCAGCGAGAGCTCGTTCAACGCGCTATCTGCGTCTCAGTACGACAGGCGATTCGATTCGGGCATCGACACGGAACGACCGGAGAACGAATCGAGGTCGACCATAACGGATCTGGTGAACCGGATGAGCTCGGCCACCATATCCACATCGGCGAATCTCGTCAACAACCTGACGTCGCGGATCGTGAAGTCGGAGATACGGACGAGCATAGTGAGCATAAGTTCCTCGCGAATAGAGAAGAAAAGAGACGCGAGCAACATGTCGCTGAGCACGCTGTCGGTGAACAGCGCGGAGACGTCGGTGTCGGACAAGTCGTCGAGCCAGGACGTGAACTCGGAGAACGTGACCGAGCGCCGCGTCAGCCCGCCGCCCGCCAAGCCCGCCTCCACCGGCGCCATACCGAAGAGCATCAGTTTCGATGCCACAGCGGAAAAGTCGCAGAGGTAAGTGCGAAACCCGTCACACCTTGTAGGGGAAAGTTTTTGTATTATTTTAAAGTATTATTAATTTAGTTAAATCACTTAAATGATTACACACAGATATTATACCTACTTAGTTGTTAATTGAGTAGATGGTGAAAATAACCCGCCTCGTTGGTCGAGTGATTGCAAGCGCGACTACCAATAGAGCGGTTATGGGTTCAATCCCC
>DWEE01002466.1:0-11568 GCA_018245755.1 Parelbella macleannani
GAGGTTGGCTGGGAGCACTAAGATGGAAGTGTGCTCCCTTACATCCCTACATACATAAGAGCGATTAGAATGTGTGAATGTGTATTCACCTTTTTTCTCTTGGCCACATCTTCTGCGAAGTCAAAACTTCTTGTTGTAGAATGACCTATAATAATATAAAACTATATATCTCCATTCTATTTTCGGTACAAAAATTGATACCAGGCTATGTAGCTTGAAATTATAAGTATAACGAAAACTTCAAACGTAGGGTTAAAATTTTACGATTTTATTTGTTGCTTATTTATATATTTCATTATAAAATAAATATTCGAACCAACACTCACGCTCTAGTGATAATGATAATACCTATTCATCTAATTCTACATCTAAGTAAAATATCTTTTATAAGTTTTGACATTTATAATAAATGGGTATATTTCGAAATTATAGACAATTGTTAAATACAGTTTTCTGCTGAACGTATAGTATCGGATAAATCATGTTTGAATGACGTCACTGGCGGCCTCAGAAGTTTTAGATCTGCTATTGAATAAACGACCGTTTTAATATGTACAATCAGTCACCTTTAATAACTGGGACACTATGTTAAAATTCAAATATTAATTAATATACATATTATAATGTTTTCACGAGACATTTACGAGAGAATACAATCTCTTGTAAATATAAATAAAAGACAGCTAAACATTAGAGACTTCATAGTTGAGTCGTTTAGAGGTTGCTAAGTTTCTATATCGTTACGCAACGTACTATCCGGTAACTTCTTAAATTAATGAGACACGGTATAAGCCTTCCTCCGTTTCAGATGAAACTGTCGGCATTCTATTCAGGTTTTGTTTATATTTTATATACGTTTCAGTGGGAGTTGCTAACCCTTGTCAGAGGTTTGTAGTGAGCCTTAGAAACGTCTATGAGATGAGTTGGGTCAATTGTAATTGGAAAAATCCCGAAACTCTACTAGCCCGCTCTATAAATGTGTGATGGAGCGCTGTTACTAGAATAGTTATATAAAGTGTGCACGAAACGATTCATCGAAATAGCTTGGAAATATCCGCTCTAATAACTGTGAGGTTTACTGAGGGAACCAATACAACCTATAACTGCAAACATTTTTAATTATAGAAAATGAAAGAAAACTCATTATATTACTGTATTTTAATAACTGTGTTCTAAAGGTGATATTTAAAACGCTTAAACGTAGACCAGGTTAAATCCAGCTTAGCCGATTGACCACATCGACTAATCTTACAATTTCCACTATAGTTTTTGCCCGCTGACTGTATGTTGGAACTATCCCGAATCTGGTATTGTCTTTTGCAGTTTGCAACAGGCACGCCAACAGATATATATGTATACCATGTACGTATATTGAGAAATGCAAACAACGATTAATATGGGCACCATTAAACATGTGACAGTATCAAATTGATTTCATTCGCCGCGGCGTCGGTTACTGATTGTCCATGAAAACAACTGCTACTATTAAACTCCTATTAATAGAACCCTTCGCCAGCTATTGCCTTCACCGCGGTAGACAGAATGCATTTTTAGCATCACGATTAAAAAAATCCAAAATGTTCTAAATTTTAAATTTAACCGCGAGTTTTCCCGAGATTTCCGATTTGAGGTTCTAGGAAGCTATTCTATTTCAACAATGAAGTGTCTATGTGTGTGTGTATGTAAACCTGTCATAATTTTTTAATAGGTTGACCGATCGGAAAGGGATTGGCGGCAGTCTGTAGGATTCTGTTGCCCCTAGAGATCGTGTATCTAAATATATTTGAACCACTTCAGCTCGGTAGCCTTTGAGAAATCTTAAAGACAACATTTTCAAATATTTCTATATTTCGTGTATATATTTCGTTTAATAAATTTTGAACGGTTTGAACGTTCAATTAAAAAAAAGTGTCTGAAAATTTATGTAAAGTAAAATTTGTATTGTCTTAATTATACAGACGTCCCTCATGAACCCCTTTATCGTTCCACTGCAAGGCCCGGGTTTCTCCTTAAAATGAGAGAAGTTAAGTCCATGGTCCGCCATGTTGGCCAAATGCGTATTAGCTATGCCGTCATTGGTTTACAATAAGGAATATTTGTATTGAATTGTAAAGTATTTCAATACAAGAGGAAAAAAAACAAAGTCGTAATCATACAATGAATTCTTAGAACCATGTTATTTTAAAGATATAAAGTATAAACTTCTAGTGCTTACAGTGCCTGGCACTGTTTTCTTATCAGCGAGTTCGGTAACGGTATATTATCGTAGCTAGTCCGGATATAATCTGGTATTTGCCACAACTTAGGAATTCCAAACGTCACTAGTCATATTAAAATAATAGCATGACAATTTAATAACGCGCCTAAGGGTTTCCAAGCTCCACCTTAAAAGTCCAAGTCAACCTCATGTGCCAGTGATGCTTTCTGTTAACATCAGACGAGGCTCTGGCGCCAGAGCGATGGCGATCGTAGCTTATCCAGGCACAACTAGATGATCTGCCGCCGACCAGCAACAAGAGAATCTGTGTTGGGCGAATTCCCACCCGCATACCCAGAGTGGGGATTATGAATGAAAACCCTCTTAGAGGCGGCCATGGCCAGCAAAAGATTAAGACTGATGAATGATGGTGAAGAATTTAATAAGTGGAACGTGAACAAGAGGATCTTCACATGACTTTAGTAATCCTATATGCTATAAAGCGTGCTTCGCCGACTCATCTCGAAACTTTCGACGCGTAACTTTCCACATCCTCCTTTCCCAACTCCGCAGAGGAAATCGCGTATGAGGTAAACGAATTAAAGTTTGTTTCATTCTAAAACAATTTTATCATTAACTGTGTTTTATGTTTACACAATTTAAGTATTTTAACTTTTCAACTTTACATGAACACATTTGAAATGAACTTATGTCCGTGTTAAGTTAATCATTTGTACCTACGTATTAAAAAGCGTGCGTCGATTTAATATGTAGGTACCTGTTTAGTGTATTCCTGCTTAGTGTATAGATATCCATATGCGAATGTATTGTTATGTAGCAAACGTAAACATATTTTATTATATGTATTCTAAACATCGTATAGCGAGTTTATTTTCATTCCATTGTAGAAATAGGCGACATAGTTATAACCGCCGCTTGGCCAATTTACGGCGTATATGTTATTGATTCGTCAAGCTCGGCCTGCGACTGATTTTGATCATATTTTTTCTCCCCTACGTCCGCACGGAACTAGTGTATTCTGCCATACGCGCGCTGACCTCACGATCGTACCGCGTGCTACTGTGAAAATATAGTAAAATACCTAACTATATGTATTATGAACAGAGTTACTAATGTATGTATAACAAGTATCTCAGATCTGTAAGGATAGCTATATTTGACACTCGGTGATCTCTGCCTACCGCTTAATGAATCAGCGTGATGATATAATAATAATGAATAAGGAGTTTTCCTATTTGGTTATATAAAAACTGGCTCCAGTTAGCGACCGTAGAGTTATTTGTAGATACACATTACCTAAATACCCGTTGGCTACTTCAATATGTTAGTAAAATAGCTTGTCTTTAATATATGGTCTATGTTGGATCATCAAATCGCAAAATAACCGTAACAAATACTGTTATTACAATTATCCGCACGCTTCGGAGATACATATATGTAATAAGACATAAATAGACGTAAATAGTTCTAAACAACTAATTAGAGGCGGCGTTTGTCTACAGAACGCCAAAACATCCTGTCGTTAATATCTTAGTGATTAGTAATTAATAGACAACAGTAGCGATATATTTTTAGCGGCACATTTGAGTTATTGACGCGTCATCGGCGGGCACAGCGCTGTCTGCTTGATACGTTCGGGTCGTCGGGAGAGGCGCAGTGGCTGGTGGGGCCGAGCGCCCTCATGACCCAAATTTTCGCAATGACGTCATAGAGCAGGAAGATGCAGCATGTAGGTCGCGGAGTACAGTGACCCAAGCGAACCGCTCTGCGCTCCTATCTCTAACAAGAAACATTAATCACATCACTACGTCACCGCTTACGACACTCACTAACCTAACATAACCATTGTTTCAATACCGGTAACATTTGGTTAGGACAATATGCCAATTATTGCAGCCATTAAATGCATATTTAAATGTAACGCATTGTATTTTAAGCACGATATCTTTGTACATATATGGTCATTGTAATGTAAGATTATGAGTGGAAAATGTCTATAAGCAAAAGGGTATAGTTACTACATTTGAGTGGTTTAGAAAATTGCTAATCTATGTATATTACTTAAAAATACGAATGACATTTAATGGAATAATAGAATTGTCTGAGATATTAAGGGTAACATGTAGGTATTCAGAATTTTGGCGATCGAAAAATCTCATCATTTGTGATCATTTATTTTAATCAATATTAGAATTTGAATAGGTATGTATGTGATGGTGTCCATCTGCTGTCTATACGTATGTACACAAACATATTATTACCGAGTTTATATACTAAATATTAGTAAATGCAGTTACAAAATGTAATACTAGTGTCGACGGTTACTACATACATATATCTAACGTGAAAAATAATATACGATAATCATCGCTTGCATCTGTTTTACATATAAATGTGGCCTTAGATTTATCTGCGTGTCTAGGCTGCAACAGTATTTTGACATTGAATAATTGACTGCTAACATGACATACGCAGGCTAAATTAAAAATAAACGATCACGGACTTGACACGTGCCTGGTATTGATGTTATCTTTCTTTCATTTAAGAGCTTATATTAGTTTCACTTGTTTCAGATTGTACCTACGTAGGAATGTAATGAGACCCTTCAAATTTGATCCAATTCTGATGCGCCCGAATTTAAAATTTCGCAGGCGTATTAATAATTTAATTTGCATAAAAAAAATTGTCTAGTAATTTGGTACCATCAGCCGATCTGACGACTGAGGAACTCATAAATAGCATCAGCTATTATATCATTATTTAGATACGGGAACTCTGCAGTGGCTATTAGTAAACCCTTACAGTTTGCAATCATTTGCTTTTGGCAAGGTCAATAGTGTAACTTTAATTTTTTGCGTGTAAGTAAAAAAGATATGTTTATTTAAAAAAGCAATAAACATTAATGAAATTAATAGTTTGTTATTAATGATATTGTTTCGGCTTCGGTTACGGTTTCGCGCGAGTGGTGTTGCTAATGAAAAAATGAGACATAATTTTCCGTTTAGAAATAAAATTTAAATTCAAAAAACAGATCATAGGTAGATACAAGATTGACAATAGTTTGCAGCGAAATGAGGCCTAATAATGCTTTGCAGAAAATTTCTGTTAATAGTTATACTTACGTCAACTGTTATATTGCGATTTAAAATGGCGGCAAAGAGAAAAATTTTTTTTTTATGTCTCTCCATACAATTTTATTTAAATCATATTCTATAAAACCTAGTCTTGATAATAACAGACACCACGAAAAAGAATTATCTCATTTGGTGCAGTCGTTCTGAAGTTATGCGCGTACATAGGTACATTTCGGCAGTTCATTTTTAATTATATAGATTAAAGCCAAAATTTATTGTAATTTTTACTGTGTATAAAGTTCCTAGCCTAAAAGCGTTTTGTTTTAAGATTAATAAAAAATGTCAAAAAATCCTTTTGTGGCAAACATGAACTAAAATTAATTTTCATAAGAAAGCTGATGCTGTTCGAAATGCTATTGTGGCAAAAGACATGAGTTATTCCATCTTAATATGCTGGACTGAAAACTAATCTTTAGTTCATTACATTTTTAAATAAAGCCTCAATATTTCACACATTGTTTTCACACGTTTTCCATGGCTTCACTGGCTAAGGTTCAAGGAAAGAACCTTGAAAACTCCATTTTCAATAGAAATATGTTACGTGTTATATATTTACGTACCTATACATATCTTATTATGTACGTAGCAATCACAGTTATGCTTTTCTGTACGTGGGTATGAATATTAAAATATCCGTTATCCGAATCAATTTGAAACAAGGTAATCCGAAATAGAAAATCAGTTGCAAAGATTTACGTATTAATTTAATTGTAAAAAAATACATTTCAGTTTTGATTGAAGTCAATTACTGAACGAAAACTAATTGATTTATTCGTTTTACCTTTCGTTAAACTTTGTGTGGGCCGACTGCAGTAAGCTCTCAGATTTTTATACAAATTTCTAACATTTTTGAATCTGCTACGTAAAAGTCTATGAACGAATATATCTTCAATTCTTCCTTCTTTTTCTTCTCCAAGTCAGATAAAACATAAAACCACGTTTACAGATTTTCAGTATAAATAGTGCATTGCAATATGGGTATAATTGTATTAGTGTATCAATCCTCCAAATAACCGATCTTCAAATAATTAGCACATTAGAGGCCCAGAAGAGAAGGTGTAGTGAAATGTGCAAATACGCTAAAAGTACTGTGACGTATAGTTCAAAATGTTATTTAACGTGCGTGACACTCGCCTAGCAAACGAAATGATGAATCGATGTGTATCATGTCACCATGAGTGTATACGATCATGGTGACATGGCCGCCTGCTAACAAAGTAATATTTTTAACCGGAGATTCAACTCTAAAAACCGATAGATCAGATTAGCTAGAATTTCCGTTTGTAAATCGAATGCTATTGCTCACTATCTGCCATCGCTCACTGAAGTCGGTTTTTGTTTGCACAAAACTGTACTGGTTCATTATTTTTATAAGTCATATAATATTATAATAGTCTTAGAATAAATATTATTTTAAACTTTCTGTACTGTTTCCTAAAAAATAGTTTTTAAGATATTACACTCTAGTCGTAAATGAGCGATATCAAGTGGCCATTACTGATCCCTAATCTGATATTTCTTGTCTCAAATAGCGCTAACATGACATAAATATTTATTGTTAATCCTACATTTTTGGAACTACAAAAACTCACAGTATGCTGGAACGTTAGTTGTTATTGTTGGTCTCTTACATTATGGCAAACATCGCCCGAAAGCTTAGTCATTTTCCTAATAAGTAAATGTCAATGTAAGTGCAGTCCACTTGGCTCTATCGTGGTTTCAGATGATAAGTCAATTGTAAAGTTAAGCTACAGCGTAGTCCTTGTTCGGAGATGTGATCGCTATTGCCAAATTTCCATAAATGTTGCCAAGCTTCAGGTGTACCGATTGGGAATGATGATTGGTCCCGGTCGTTATCGTTAGATGACAATGCCTAAACCACTTAAACCGAAAGTCTTACCAACAGTTTAAAGACAGGTGGTACTTAAGTGATTGCAATGGTATGAAAACCTATTACGTATGTCATCTTACTTCGAGTTGTAAATGCTATTTTCCTATACGAATTCTCGACTGTCAAATCCCTAAGCCATACAACTTTATGTATGTCATCTTACTAAGAAGTGAGATAAGTCAAAGAAAAAATGTGTAGTCTGAAGTGACCACAAATCCTTTTGATGAAACAACGTACATCAAAACCCGGCCAGATCAGAAGGGGGCTAAATGTTATAAGGTTCATGCCTTAGCAAAATTTGGACTATGTGGCGTAATCAGATGTTCCTACACCTTCACCCCAAATTGCAATAAACTGATGTGGTCAACGTAAGTTTCAATAACAACCACAGTGTCAGAGCTTCGACGCCGGACCACGACGGGATTTTTGAAGCGTTTGTTGTGCGCCTCGCGCTGTTTACGTTTATTTGCTTTTACGGCGTCATCTGGCGAGGGTGCTTTATGAAAAGAGTGGGATGCGTGACCTGCCTGAGTGCTCTTCGTTTGAAGTTCGGATCTCTGGAGAGACAATATAAACACGATAATAAATGAAAATTGAGCATCATAATACACACTAAATTCGATCAACACTAACGTGATAATATGCATTATTGGATATGACATTTAGCACGTCGCTTTCGAAACAAATATTACATAACATGTGTCGGAATGTACGAGCATCGTGCTTTGTGTAGAATCCACCAATATTTTTTTACCAGCCGCATGTATATTTAAAATGTATCTATCTGTGGAGCTTCAAGTACAAGGTTATATTTGACGTCACAGCAGATATCGCGTTAGGAAACAACGACTCATGACATTTGCTTCAATCGTTAAACTTTAAACTATCAGCTTTTTGTTGTTGTCGAGATTTTAAATCTTATATCACTTTATAGTTTGCATAGTTTGCACCTGTGTAGGAAAACATAATAGTTTTCAATGCTGTGATCTGTTAGCACATCATTAATTTTTAATGTATATTTATATTAACAATTTCATAGTTGTTATAAATTTATGAAGTTATTGTCTAATCGTATAAGTATAAATTAGAATTTAATATTCAAATAAACGAATAAGGGACAAAATTTTTTAAGAAAAATTTGAACATTTTATTATGTAATTATTTAAAAAAATATCCTATTTTTTATTAACATTTGCATCTTCACATAGACGGATTTAATTACGATGTGTTAAGTTCTAGAAAAGGCGATCTTCATGACGTCTATATTAATTTGAATTTGGGTAACTTTTTATAATACTTATTTTATAGTTCATCGTATAATATATGCATATTAAAAAACTCGAGGACTTCAATATAAACACAAACACAAAGGTTGAACACATAACACTACTAACAAGGCCAAAAAAATTCTATAAAATTCTTATTTTAAATACTCAATTAGTCGTAAACTTTCATTTAAGCATGTTGACTTTCAAATCATCAGATTCGGGAAGTTTTTTCTGATTGTATGTTTGTTCATCATAAACGATTTAGACAAAATTTTGCATGGCGCTACTTGTTACTGAGAAAAAGGATATCGTTTATCGATGATAAATCGCAAATATCGCCGCAGTAATGAACTAGTGGGGAATAAATTAAGCAGGTGGCCCCTAAAGCGGATAAGTCATGGAGCTGGGCGCGAGTAAAAACGCTTAGAGCGATCACTAATTAATAGGCCCATAATGGACAGTCTGCCGCGCCACCCTCGGCTCCTTCCCTTACACATATTGCTACCAAAATGAAATTGCTCCTGTGATTTTTTATATTTATAATACTTTCACCAGAACTCTAGTAAAAGTTTATAAAAACAATTATGAATGCTGCAAAAGCGCGCCAGGTCTGCTAGAGGTATTTTGCACTCGATTCTCTCTACCTACCCCTAATAACCGAGCTAACAGTAATTATCATGGAGTACATGCTCTACGATGTCTCAATGCTCGTAACGAATTATTTAGGGTTCACTCGTTGACTAACCCTTATACCCTTATTTATGGAATATGGACTGGTACAGGCTGATGATATCTTCTACGTCGCTATGGTGCGGAAATCAGTTCTTGTGAAACTAATATTAATTTATTTAGCCAAAATCCCTGGCCAACATTCTGTATACCAACATGTTTCGTTCCTTATACCAACATCAGGGTTAGTAAACTGATTTCCATCATTCCATTTACCATCGCAGTAAGGTAATGATGACATATAAACAGCCGCCATTTACGCGTATATTTATTCTCAAGTATTTTATTATCCGCGCACCCATCAATTATACTGATGGTATTTTAGGATCGACTTACAATTACGAAATGTATCGAAATAGATCCCCTATAACAGTTATTTTTAATCAATATTCTCTTAAGAATTGATCCGAAGCTGGTGGTACGATACGAATATATTTTTATTCGGTTTTATTAAATATACGGAACATGAAAATCTCAGTGGTAACCATCTAACGTTTCTCGCGTTGTTACTAGTAAGGATTTGTAAGAAAGATACATTTTGGTACCTGTTGTCATGTTTTATCAGTTTCAATAATTTATTTTAAAAGCACTGTAGAGGGAACTTAGATTTAGTTTAATTAGAAGCGAATGCAAAATAATTACCAAACATGTAAACGGCAAGTATGACCCATTCTGTTATATTACTTATGTATTGATTACACAATAACATGATCAAATAAACTGACCAGATAGGTTAATATTTTACTCAGCAAATCCGGGACTGACCAACGTAAAGTACTCGTAAATGCACGATTAAGTTTGGACTTCGTACTTAATCATTGAGATAAAAACTATCGAGACGCCATATACTGGTTTTATTCATTCAAGTAAAAATATCAACACTCTTCTTAATTGGACTTTGGCCACCGAACAAACTTAAACTACAGCTGTTTCGAAAAAATATTTTTCTTATATTTCCTGTCTTTATTCGTAAAGCACTAATCAGACGATAGGTCGAGCAGTTTGACACTGCGTTCTTAACCTGCTCATAAGTGACCGCCATCACGGTGAATGGACAATCCTTCACTTAAGTGGATCAGCATCAACTCTGTCGCTTCGTCTCCATCACAGCCAGTTCTTTCGTATTGTGTCGTTTCTTTTTACATTACGAGTACATCATCATCTCACTAAACATTGTCGTAATATTCCGGTTGCGAGGAAACCTTTTTATGTGATTTATGAAATCGTCTATCAACGGATTTGCCACTTATAAATAGAATTCAACAAAATAAAACCTCTAAAAATTATACTGGACATTAATTGTGATCTGCAGGAAGTAGTGGAACTTATCGAGCGTATGTCGTGTTCGTTAATCCGGATATCCGTCTTCAGAACTAAGGTAGCACCTAGGTGCGTACATTTTGACGCTTTTGAGCAGCCTATAGATGTTTGACAAGGCATATCCGTTGGCATCGTGCCACTCCGGTACGCCTCACCTGCTCCGCGTCAGACATCAGGCATAAGCACTGCATCAATTACACCGCACAGGAATGTAAACGCCACCTGTATTGCTATTGTATTAATTTTTCGACCATCTTTGTAACCAATTTTGCCTGAATGTAGCTAATGACTTTCCTTCAGGACGTTGCTGGGTCGCTCTACATTTATTTCGTCGGATCTGATAGGCTTCTCACTCAGTACATTACGATGTATTAGTAATAGGGAACACGTCTGGGTCGCTCAGAGTTCTTTCTAATAGACGCAGGGAAAACATTGATTTACTGACGTATTATACGTTATTGCACTGTGGTATTTTTATTTTTTGTTGGGGAAACAAAGTGATTTTGTAGAATGTTTAGCAGTTCTGAACTTTATAGTATGCTCCTAGCAAAACTTGTGATTATTGGATAGAAGCCAATATCGACGACTTGTATCGCACTCTATCGCTACCCTGGTTATAATCACCGACACAAGCTTAGTATGTACGATCACATTGTAAATGAAACACAAAGTTTTACATCAAGTACGAGCAGGCAAGTGGATAGCAAATGGTTGACATCGCTGGAAATCAATAATGTCTTTAATATGGTAAATGTTGAGTACAGGTCGTATTGCGCTGGTGTGATTGACTGTTTCATAGTTATTTGCAGGTAAGCCCCGCGCCGGCCTTATTCATGCTTAGAGTTCTTGCGAGGTGTATCCCAAGGAGGCGTGCTCTTTTCACTTTCTTAAAATATTTACGTGAGAACTAACCCAACTTAGGCCACTGCGATTAAAAATCATGTGTGTCCACAAATCAACGGCGTTAGTAACAAACTGTGTTGGTCACTATAACATTTTAAAACGATA
>DWEE01002467.1:0-11568 GCA_018245755.1 Parelbella macleannani
TCATCATCATTATCATCATAACCATCATCATCATAATCATCATCGTCATAATCATCATCATCATCATCATTATCATAATCATCACCGTCACCATCACCGTCACCATCACCATCATCATCAGTCTACATCCGTTCACTGCTGGACATTGACCTCACTAATAGCAGCACGTCACAGTATCTACATACATACTTGATTAAATTATGTACTATTTTAACTTACGTATCTTATTTCGTGACCGCTCTGCGATCGGCACGAGCTCAGACAGGTCCGAAAATAATCCGGCTACCCGAAAAACATACACGTGAGCTGAGCCGGTACATATTTTAATCATAAAACCTCCCGTTACAACTTCATAATAATATAAGGGAAACATCTTTATCATTTCATATTGGATTGGCTATGCATTATGACAGGGAGAACCCGTACTTATGAATGATAGATGAATATATTGCAACTACGTTTACACTTAACCTCTTCTCCTTTCATTGTAACATTCTCTAATTGCGGTAAATGTGCTGCGTCTAGAAATGAAACATAAAAGGGTTGCAACCCCTTTGGTCCGCGCTCTGTTTTTGTGTTTTCCTTCTTCGCGGTTATTACGTTAGAACACACATCTCGCACGTAACACAAAACATACCGTTTAACAGTTTTTCTTTTCATCGTCTTTAAATGCTTTGTGCAAATGTGCTTGCTTGGGGTTATTCAGAATGTAGTCAGTACATACGCACATGTGTATAAGCATCTTTTGTAGAGACAGAGTTTAATTTATAAAACATTTTAATCTGATAAACAATTACATTTGTTTAGGTATTTATTGGAATATTTATCCCATTGCATAATTTTTGGTTTTTGTTCTGCTTCGTCGGTCGAGTTCGCAAGTATTTGAGTCAAATTATCGATGAAGATATGTATTTAGAAATTCATATACTACATCCATGTATATTTATCAGTTGTTTGTTCAGCCTAGTTTGGGATCAGATGGCCGCGGGCGTTTTACCAAGAAATTGTTATTATTTATGATCTCGACGACGCGTGAAATCCCAGGCCGTGCCGCTCCGTGAGCACCGAAGCAGACGGGCAGCTGCAGAACTGGCTGTTTTACATTTAAAAACTTCTTATAAGTAGCCAGTGTGTGGTCAAGTACATTGGTTTAATCAACTACATTGACCGCATCGGTGGTCGTGTGGTTGCAAGCGCGACTACTGAGCGAGAGGTGCTGGTTCTGTTACACGGTCTAGGTATCACTAGGTTTTACTAACCTGAAATTGCCAGTAGTAGTTCTGGTTGTGCCCGGTGTATGGCAAAAGTCTTACCATCTATTCTGTGGTGCTACGTATAAAGCAACTGGTATCATGTGGGAGCTTACTGCACTCTTATGCCTACGTTTCCGGGGAGATACAGGCATGATGTTAAATGTTACATAATTAATTATGTAAAGAAATTTTCGTATATTTATCGTAATAGAATCTTGAATATTAAATGTAGAAGTCGTTTGTGAAATTGACGGTATCCATTTTCGATCTACGTCGCTGGCAGTTGAAATAAACAACAATATGTTTAGATGTCGGCTCTTGGACTGAATAGATAATCACTCTTTCAACTTATATTTAATATTTTAATAAATTTTATATTTTTATGTCTCCAATCAGTTCCATCAGGTAATTCTTCATTTAATAGTTCGTCTAATTTGGGAATACAGATAGTCACAGTCGATACTAAAGAGAACAGAGCTTACCTGCGCTATTATACGTGTGTGATGACTAAATTGACTGTATGGTTAATCTACTTTACTGTATATAATTATTATAACAAAATGTAAGAATATTTCTATTTCATGATTCTGTAATAATTTATATAATTTATTTTTAGTTTACAACCGGTTAATAGAGCTTTTGTATAGCCGTGTGTATTCTCTAGTCCAACGATTCGTTGGACTAGAGAATGATTTATGCATGAAGCTCTCCATTCGTCTTACAAAAAAAAAATTTTTGTGTTGAATATGTTTTATATATAGAAATAAATAATTCAACTACATTGGTAAAAGCTATTCGGACCCATAAAGTTGAAGCTACTAGCAGTATGAAAGGGTTTTCCAATGTGGCTTACTAAGTAGTTTGTGTGTGTACCCAGGCCTTACGTTTTCAGCACTTCAAGCGTTGTTTGTACGCAGTTTGAAAGTTTTAAAGCAATCTGTGACAAGCGTCAACTGCATTTGCCGCCTGCGAGTGCTTCCGCCGCTTTGCCCGTAAAGCGCTTAAGCGCTGCGCATTCTACTTTGTCAATGTTTTTAGGAACCGGAACTTCGCAATTAAATAAGTGACCAACAGCTACTTTTAATTCCATTACGTGGTGTTAGCTGTGAAAAGGGATTATCTAGCAAATCATAGTATTATGTATTGTTTTTTTCTTTTATTTTCTTTGTGTGTGATCTGTGATGTGAATAACATAAGTATTTATTTGGTTTCGTGAAATACTCGAAAAGCGCTTAAGCGCTGCTCTTTCTACTTTATCAATGTTTTTGAAACCGGAACTGCGCAATACTATAAATGACTTAATTCCATTAACGTGGTATTAATCGTTAAAAGGGATTATTTGGTAAAGCAAAATAAAGCTTAGAACTATTTTCTCTTCAATCTAAATTACAGATTCAAAACATGGCTATATTATTTACTCATCGTATGTAAGCCGTAAATATACATATTTGGGTGTATGAAGGTGCTAAAAAAATATCAAGATTTAATTCATCGACCGTAAAGGTTGTTGCGTATTCATGAGAAAGAGCCTTTGAACTACAAAAATACCGGTCGACTTATCCGAATACGCGGAACGGGAATGAAAAGTAAATCGTGTGTCGGACGATGGCCATAGGGATTTCTTTTGGTGTACCAAATGGCGTGAACAAATATCGGAAATATACTATCGTCAAAGGTGGAATACATTTATGTGGGGCTACTTGCTTTTTATTCGGCAACGAATACATTAATATCAGAGACATTTTCACGTAATCGCACGTTAGTCTTGTCTGTCGGCGCGTGTTTGTATAGGTACATTGTTTATGTGTGAGGTTATATGTATCTATAGAGGTATCTTTTAATTAAGGATTACTCAATAGATTGGTAATGAATGAATTAGCTTGATGAATGTGGAAGAATCACGACAATGATAGGGATATTTGGCACTCCGTACTCTCTGCCTACCCCGTAGGAGACGTGGCGTGAAGATGTAATAATAATTATATTGTTATTATAGAGTAAAATTTGTTTATAAATTAGTCCCTGATCCTTGATGAAACGATTTTTTCAACTGATAATATATTCTCTTCAAATGATAATAATTCTTTTGTTATAACAATGTGTGTGTGCTTAACCATGATAGTTATTAGTAGTAAGGAAGTGGTAGTTTATTGGGCAAAATTCAGTAGCGTGCAGCAGACGTTGGAAATGTGAACGTACAGGTTACGGACATTAAGAGCCGACGGTACACAGGATTCATACATATTTATATATATATTTCAGAATCATATATTTCAGAATACACACAATATTTCAGTATATATATTTCTGCCAATTCGCCTTAAGTCAACGAGGTAACCCTTCTCATTCTAGAAGGAGATCCATCCGTATCCAACCGTGAATGATAAATAGATGATGAGTACTACCTAGTTCCCCAAAAAAGTGAATATTTGTGATTTCCTTCTGATGAACTATTGGAGATCCTCTATGCCTATCAGGTTAAAATAGAATAACCATTTTACCCTAATTGTTAAAAAACATTGAATATCAATTTTGTATTTCACTTATAGAGTAATCCTTATTTTGTTAGGATAAGAAAAAGGAGTGCCTGTAAAAAGGTCATTTACAAGGCTCCATATGTAAATCCCAACGGTTAGCTTCATATTGGCGCGATAGGGCCATTTTTTATCTTATTGCAAATTGGGGGCTCTGACCCTGACACAACCCGCCAAATTGGATTGTTAGTCGTTCTTTACAATCCCACTAACCAACAGGGGATCCAATCCAAAAAATATTAAAAATCGATTTAATAATGTGTGCCAAAACTTTCGGTTCGAGTTCAAATCGAAGACATTTTCCATACGTATCCCAATTCCCTAGTTCATTAGTCATGGAACGTTTTGTGCATACGAAACGGAAAAGAACTCTAAAAGTCAAAATTTACTATATATTTCACACAGTATTATATACACATCTCATGTTATAATTAAAGTTCGGTGGTACTATTGTAAAAAGCCCTGGAAGACCAGAAAGTACTTTAACCGAAACATCTCCCAAAATATTAGATGGACACAATTTTCATGAAATCCAATAGACGGTAGAATAGTAAGTTGAATGTGGACTTTCACACGTGTCCCTTCATTTATCAATAGTAATAACAAAACTTTTTTATGATTTCTCTTCAGATCTACTGAATTCATGGACCCTTTTCATAAAAAATATTTCTATAAGTCTACTCCTATTTATTTGAAGTGTGAATCATTCGGAATGTGAAACTTTCGAGATTCTGTCTCTTGACTTAACATTTTATGAACAACTTAATACATAGCACGAACAAGAGGCCTAGAGAAAACATGAAGGCACCAATTCCGAGGGGAGAGGATTTGGTTTTATGAAGGTTATATTTAAGTTAAATGAGGCTTTATTATTTAACGGAATCGTTATGCTTCCATTCAGTAAATTATTATACCATGTAACGGAAAACGAAAATATAGTAACAAAGCACCGAATTTAATAACATTGTCTTTATTAATGTAAGGCTATATTGTGAGATTATTAATAAAACTTCGTTTAAGCAACATGAAACGATTTTACCAATAACAAGTGGCTCTGGTAAAATGAGTATAATGAACTGCAACTAATAGTACATATTTAATCTCTGCCTCGTTGGTCGAATGGTTGCAAGTGCGCCTGCTGATTGGGAGATCCTGGTTTCAAATCCCGGGCCGGGTACTATTGGATTTTTCTAATTTAGAATTTCTAGTAGTGGCTCGGAGTCTGGATTTGTGCCCGGTGTATGGAAATAGGGTCACCACCTATTCCATGGGACGTAAACATAACTGGTGAAATATGGGAGTGCACTACACTCCTCTGCCTACCTCTACGGGAATTACAGGCGTGATGTTACGTTTTTTTTTTAGTATTTAATAAATGAGATAGGATTTATTACTAATTAGAGAATATATTAAATAATTCCAATTACAGTGTCTAAACTAAAACACTACGTCCAATAGTTTATTTGTAAAATCAATTGAGTATAAAAAAGCAAAATATTAAAATGACAGGCTTTTGAATGGACTAGCTCGAAAAAGGGATTTAGCTCGTCGCAAAACTGATACAAATCCGAAATTGAAATCTGGTATTTTCACGTCAAATTCAAAACATCCAATAGGATACCGAACGGAGAGGTACGAAAATCTATAGGCTCAAATACATATACTCGTACTAGATGTTAATACGGATTTGTTGATTTCAAAATTGACTGGTATGAATAAAAGTAAGATGGTAGGGATGCTAATGATTTTTTTTAAATTTTACATCAATCAAATGGACTTTAGCCCTGATGCAGATTGCCACGGATTGTACACGGGCTGGTTGGGGTATGGATTGAATTTCTGTTGAAGTAACAAAAATTTCAAATTTTTATGCAATGGTTCATAGATCATAGGATTTGAAGCGGTTGTAGTATTCGTACTGGCTGTAGTTGGAGGTCCAGTTGGTTTCTGATTACTCATTATATCTGTGAACAATTAGGTTGCATTAAAAATGATTTATTATTCCGATTAAATCATATCTGTTTAATTATCAAGAATACAGAAAAAAGAGCTTCACAGTTTAACAGCAGAAACTAGAATATTGTTCTAATGTTACTGTTATTTCTTAAATATGTACTTGTTGTTGCATCGGGCTTTAATTACTATTCTTATTGTTTACAAGTCGTTTTATGCTTATATTGAATTTACTTAGAAACGAGAAATTTCAGTCCAAATGTTCCTTTACAATTCGTTTTGGGAGTATTACTATCTGTAAACTCTATATGAAGTCAAGTGTATGAAACGGTGTACATATATTCGAATAAGCTTTTCCGTACTACTTCCACGTACAGAAATCACGAGAAGCCGATGCTTTGAATTTATTTTCTATGTTGTATGCAGGTCAACTCTACGAGTGCTGTGTAATGTTGTTATATTCTTTGCTATATGTATTCGAAAACATGTTAGTTACTCTAAACCTTTAATTCAAGGTTTCAACGCGGAGCTTTGATTTAAAATATAATATATTTTTTATTAGGTTATCATCCTATGTCAATCCTTCAAGCTGACTGTGAAAAAGAAGAAATATTATTTTTTTGGATATAAAACCGATGTCATTGAAAACTTGTTTGAGCGTCCCGTGTTGGTCACTGTGAGCACAGAACTGTAGTTTGTTATTTGGGTCTCACACTGGAAAAATGTTTTCGTGCTCAATACAAGTATACATTTCTTTAAACGGACATGGAAGCCATAAAAATATTAACTTTTACTAACACACTTGTGTGGTTATTGGTGGTTTGGTTACTGTTGCGTACAGGCTCTGGATAGATTGGGATCAGATAGTCGTGAGCGTGTTAAAAAAATAGTTGACTGACATGAAAATGACATGAAAACAATTGCACGCAATGCAGCCAACCGCGATGTTATGCAGTAAAAGCTATTAAAATTTCACAGAATTGACAACAAAACATACCTATAGATTTTCTCAGAATTGTCAACAGAATATGCCTATAGATTTTTGTTAACAGCCTTATTCATTTGTGTACTTATGTTCTAAACCGCATCCGTCCTTTTTATTGGGCGTATTAAATAGTTAAGTATGACGATATTATATGATGATACATTCCTACACCCAGTAAAGGACGGAAACGGGCTGGTGATTATTATTTTGATAATTTTTTTTTATAATAGTATACGTACGTCGCAACGATGTATTATAACCAACTGGTAAGTAATAATACTAAATAAATAGACTATTTTCAACTATACAAAAAGTTTTTTTGCTGCAGAAACACCCTCTTAATATGTTTTAAAGATAATAAACATGTATAATTGTTTTCGCGTCTCGTAGTTACTTCAATATGAAAAGACGTGGTTGCCCTCAGCTATGTATATTATAATCACTCGTGTCTGTCAATGCGCCCACTATAACAATATCATCGGTAAATACACTTCCTATTTGTGTACTGCATTCATTATTATCTTACATATTTCTATAACATAGAAAACTATTATACGCGATAAAATAACTGGTAATATTGTTGAAAATACAAATATTGGATTTATCAGCGCATACATCGGCTTAGTTCCGCGCGAGTGCCGGCAATAGTTTAACTGTACGGTATTAAATAAGTTCAACTTGTGTATCCATTTCCGATAGTGTCCGTTCATGCAGTTCTCTGTAAGCATTCCTGGGAAATTGTCTTATCTCGGAGAATTTCTCTTTCATGATACGCTACATTTTGTAATAAGTGTATAGCCCATATCACCTTCGGGTTGGAGTTTGGAGATTTGGAGGATGAAATTCGATGATCTAGATTTTTGTTGATTGTTTATTCTGAATCTTTTGTAAAAACTTGTGCCTTTTAGTCTTTTTCTCTTTTTTTTGTATTAATGCTTCCTGTGATTTCTGATTCTTGTGATTTCTTACGTGCTTATGTTGCATTGATAATACTTATATACCAGATATGGAGATGAAAATGGATGTAATACATTTGAGCCTAAATATAAAATGACTCGCAAAAGAAATGTTGACAACACAAATGTTTGCGCGTTTTATTAATAATTGAAAATAAGAATGATAATAATAAATTTAGTTGAAACATGTCCATACATTATCAATATCGATTCGTTTATACGCCATGTTGCACATTGAGCTACTGGTAATATATTCCGGGGAAATTCCGGACAGAATATTCTCTCGCATCGGAACACTGTAGCTTTGAAGTGATCAGGATAGTGTTAAAATTTTAAGAACGCTTTTGTAACACTTTATACATATTTTTTGCTATACATCAAGATTTTTTTTTAAATTTTTTTCCGCCTTATTGACTTACGTTTAATTTGTTTTTCGTTTAATAATATGTATAGTTATTAAAAATAATTCGTTGGTGAAAGTCAAACGAGACCAATTCCGTGAATTCTTTGTAGAAAACGATTACCTACAAGTTGTAAGAAAAACATGAAAGCATCATGAAGAACGTAAGAAATGAAAAAAATCTCAGTTAATTCATCATATAAGATATTTTCCATATTCCGTAAAGGATCATGTCTATGAAACAAAATTGCCGGAAAAATTACTTAAATATTCTCAAGCGAAATATGCGTTGCCGAGTGCAAATTTACAGTCCCTTGCCAACCTTTCAGAGTGGCCTATAATTATGCCAATCAGAAACGAATTGGCTCTCGTATAAAGAGAATTATGTTTGAACGGAAGTAAAGAATAAAAAAAACTCTGCATTAGGCTTTTAAATTTTACGGCTGGTGATTCAAATGTTGGATGGGTGTATAAAATTGCTGAGTAGCTATTATCTGCGGTATATATAAAAAAATATTCGGTACACGACACAAAACGTTTATTTAACAACTGTACTCCTGCTACATACGCTAACTGGATTATTGTTACAATCAAATCTATTTATAATATATTTACAGTATCCTCTTTTACAATTATATTACACACACTTGCACCAGCCACACACATTCACACACCCAGAGGCATATATTAAAATATAATGTCGACTGTATTTTCTGCTACTGAAATCAACACTCAACCAGTTCTAAACTTATTTCTTGATTCTGTATAGATTTTCAGATCTAAATAACTTAAAAATTCAGTGAATGAGTAAAAACTTTTCGCCATCCCACTCCGAATGTTTGTAACTTACGAGTGCTATAACAGAAAGTTGATATTTTTTGTGAGCTCTTTCACAAAATAGCCCATTCGAAAAATGGGTACAAGCAAAAATAGTTGTTATTGTTACTTAAGTTCCATTAAACAAAGTAATTTATCAGATCTTATTTGTCGATTGTTAATACCTTATAACCATTATTATTATTACTCAAAACTGAATTTAGTTATATTTTGTAATGATAAATCATAATATTCTGGGTATCCTATTATCTATTTACATTAAATAACTTGAATCTGTTTTTACATTGATATTAAACATGACTTCGACCTGCAGGCGTGTGCGGAGATAGTGACTGCGCGCACTGGCAACTGGCAGCACACGTGCCTGTCGGAGCGGCGCGAGGCGCTGGCCTGGCTGCTGCGCGCCGCGCGCCGCCTGCACCCGCACGTCGCGCCCGTCGTGCTGCAGCTGCTGCAGGCCGCGCTCTGCCCGCCCGCGCACCCGCACCCGCCCGCCGCGCCCGCACAGCCCTCCTCGCAGCCCGGCACGCCGCCGCACCCGCCGCCCGCCTCAGCCGCTGCCGTTGCCGCTACGGCGGCGGCGGCCGCTGCCGCTGCTGTAGCGGCCGTTGTAGCGGCACAACAACAGGAGGACGCTCAACCAGTCGCCAAACCTGCCAAAAAGAGTGACACAAAGGTATTAAAATTTCTTCATCTCTTCCAATAATAACTTGGTTTGCTTGATTAGAACTTAAAATATTAGACTCATAAGTCAAGTTAAATTTAATATACTTTCATTGTAGAATATTTGAGATTTTCTGAAATTTCACTTATTAACAGACGTCGAACGAGAATCCTGAACGTGAACGTAGTGCCGACAGCGACGCTTTCGTTTCTGATAGCTCCAAATTCCAAGAACAGAGAGTACCACAACTTGTACAACAAATTCTCAAACAGGTAATATAAATAAATATATCACTTACGATAATAAAATGTGTAAAGTGTAAAATAAAAGTGTCTCTCTGAAGGATCGCATCAGAAATGACGCGATCCGCAGAGAACCAAAGTGATCGACATAGCCCAAAGGATTAGCAAGCTGAAGTGGCAGTGTGCTGGTCACATCTGTCGCAGAACCGATAGCCGCTGGAGCAGACGTGTTCTGGAGTGGAGACCGCGACTCAGCAAACGTAGCGTAGGACGCCCTCCAGCTAGGTGGAGTGACGATATACTCAAAGTGGCTG
Source organism: Parelbella macleannani (assembly GCA_018245755.1). NCBI lineage: Eukaryota > Metazoa > Arthropoda > Insecta > Lepidoptera > Hesperiidae > Parelbella > Parelbella macleannani. The sequence continues at coordinate 10,139 of DWEE01002467.1, forward strand.
GCAGTGGTTGGATGCGAAGAGCTGAAGATCGAGCTCTGTGGTTTGCCATTGGTGAGGCTTATGTCCAGCAGTGGGCGGGAGTAGGCTGATAATGGTGATGATGATAATTATCGTAATATGCCTTGCTATAATTTGTGATATAGCTCTCCGTCTGTGACGACCTTTAAAGATAGTATTGAATGAAGAAAAACTTCGTCGCGATATTTACCTTCTGAAGCGTCATTAGCAAGGTTCAAAAACAATTCCGCACTTAATTTGAAATATACAGAATTTTTAATACATATTACGAAAATAGAATATAATATGTACGTTATCAATCATACTGACGTTAAGATAATTTAAATTGAAAATGAAAAAATAGAGAGCAAAAAATTTAATTATGATATGTCAGCGAAATTTTGTATGTACTTACTCGTAGATGCCCATAATTTAATATAAACAAGTAGTTATCATCATTTTATTATATACTTAGCCACAACTAAAGTCATAGCTCAAAGGGTTAGCGAACTGAAGTGGCGATGCCGAAGAAAAGATAACTGTTGCAATAAAAGGGTTCTGGAGTGGACCCACCAGGGCTAGGTGGAATAACGACCTGTGTAAGACTCCAGACAGAAACTGGATGCGGCAGTCGAAACGGATGATGGTGAATTTTGTATATGGAGTATCCAACAAATTTGAACGTATTAATTGGATACATACGAGTACATCTTAGTTGGGGATAGTTTATCCCAACACACATGGCGCTACCGCTGTGCCAGGTGGCTTGTAACTAACGAATCCTATCAGGCGTATTACGAGAAGACCCACTTCGTCGTGCCACCACCATAAATACATTTTACGAGCGCTTTATCGACACTCAATTATCAAAATGGACAGCACAAAGCGCACTCGTCGTAAATTAAACTTCACCGACGCGAACGCGCCCTACGAGATATGTACCTACATGTGTGTATACGTACATTTATCATTCATCCTGTTTATCACAAACTCGAAACGGTTACCATTTATACATTAACGATTATTGCGTACTGTATAAAATTCGTTATCTGTTGGTAACAGACGATTCTTATTATAGCTTTCCCGATAAAATGTATTTTTACGTCTCTTTGTATCATTCATTATTTTGCTATTTTAGTATCCAAGCGTATTTAATTTTGTACTACTGTAGTATCCGAGATTTTTGTACTCTCTGTAATATAATTATTTCTTGTATGACTATAATATTGTTCTGGGATCGTAATTTTCATGCGATATTGCGAGTATTATTTACGTTATCAAAAAACCGCAAGGGGGCCGTGATTGCGCTAACGGATGTGCAAAAACTTTGTAGTTTGCATTTGTCGTAATGAGCGGTGTGAATGAACACCGACAACAACAGGCGGGCGCGCCATGTGAGGCGAGCGGCGTGCCGACCATTGATATCTCCATTC
>DWEE01002468.1:0-11566 GCA_018245755.1 Parelbella macleannani
ACCACATATATTACTATAAATCAAGCTACATGACTTAAACTATTTTGTACAGAAATATGGAGATCAGGGGTTCAAAAATTGGTCGCCGATCGTCATTTTATCCGTAAATGAGAGTTGTTTAGTTGGATTCAAAAGTTTGCTATAGACAAATGTCATGAATAAATAATTCTATCTAAGTACATATGTATTTACATTAACCTTTGTGCCAGATCCCTAATGTAGTAGGCAGAGAGTGGCAGCTTTTTCCACAGTCTATCTGAGCGGGTTCGTATAAACAGCAACGTATTTAGAAAAAGTTTATACCAAACTAAGATGGTTATAAGGTCTATCCGAGGTCATTCATGAGTTCCCGCCAATCACAGCAAGTTCACGGTCGGTACTGGCTGACTAAAGTCCAAAACTAGTGGGGCATACCCGAAAAAACATGCGAGTTAGATCTTTACATAATTTAATCATCCGTAGATACTACCGAAACGTTGAATATGACTATACATAGGCGAAGACAACTCTCGCGTATATGTTTAACATTTAGTTATAAATATTCAGTGAGGATTGATATAGTTATTGGTCAATGTGTCAATGAGACATATCAAAATGTGTTATTAATTGAATCAGATAATATTATCGTAACATCGTAAGTATAATCTGGATTTACGTATATCAATCAAAGATATCACAAGTTTTAGGTAGTATCCGACGTATTAGGTAACCAACTAGGTGACAATGGTGCCAATTAATGACACATATTAGGTATACATATATTGTTTTACGATGATAATTTAATATTAATGAAAATAATATAACACCGTGACAGAGGGACTTGAGTATATTTATTAAAATGAAGTTTTGACAATAGTGTTGTCAGTAAAACAATGGAAAAATCTTAGTAAATAAATTCTTTCTGAACCTAACCTAACCTATAACTTATATTCAAGATAAAAAAAAGAAAGAAATGAAATATACAATAATATTTGATTATCCATAGTGTTTTCTTTAATGTAAATTAATTTCGAAATGTAAAATAATTTATACTTCCAATTTAATTGCGTATCTGAATATCCTGTTAAAAATAATCTTAAGTACTATCTGTTATAGTATTCAGATTATCTTATCTGTCTACTGTACGTTCTTCAGCAGGTGGATAGATTAGGAATATATTCTTATAAACATGTTTTGTTTAAAGCATGACATTGTTATTAGACATTGTATGAAATTTTAAATTACGAAATTAATAAATTACTGTGTATTTTAGCGGTATATCATTTCCAATAATTCTAAAACGTCGTTAATATGATACCTATTGTTACATGTTGTTACCTGTTGGAAGCCATTTTTACTAATTCTTTACAAATGTACCATTTCCAAACCCATTGTCATTAACGACACAGATTTATATGAAAAACATCAAAAGGACGAGCAGTTATTTGTGAAGTTTGAAAGGGGCTGCCTTCGATTCGTTTTCACGTGATCTAATTGGCTTCGGAGCGACGTTTAAAATTATCATGGAACTAAAATAAAAACAAGTAAATAACCTGAATTCTAAAAGTGATTTTATGACGGGAATTAACGCGTTGTTTCCGTCGGTCGATGCGAGACGAGCGATGAAAGGTGTTCGGAAAATACATCGGAGTGTCGGCGCCGGCGGCCCCGCCGTGGCGCCCGCGGTTTGCTCCGTTGCGACACATCCGCGTTAAGGCAAGCTTTAGATACTGCCAATGCTCCATTTCTTGGCGCTATTACTGTTTATTACGTCCAGAACTACCACTGCTATAACTTTGTGACCCGTGCTCGTTATCCTGCTCTCCAACACCCGATTTAATAGATACTCGATATAAAGAAGAGTTGATTAGTTAGGTATATTTCTACACATATTCACATGTGAACAGGCTTTTCATGTTTATTTCTTTAAACGCATTACGTAAGAAACGACTCCAATTATTGTACATGTAACGCTAAAATGTCAACTTTGGCGGACATGTGAGCACGTTATTTATAATCTGACAGATTTTCACACAGAAGACGATGAATAACGTAAAGTTACGTGCAACATTAACAGAAACAACAGATGTAGTAAGTGTAGTAAGTGGCGCTCTAATCACCGTCATCCTCGGCGTACGCGTACATCATCATCGTTATTGGATGGATTTGGTAATTTTTTGTGTTTCAAACGAAAATAGGGTAAATGAAACCAATATGAAATCGTTTTTAGTGTTTCTCAGTTTGTTATTTCTCTTATATACCAATAGTGAGACTATAAAGTTTGCGAGATTTAAGCAAATAATTAAGTATGTACTATTATAATTTGGTTTTAGACGGTATTTCTTATAAGAAATAGGTATACGAAAATTCTTATTCAAGTCTATGTAGTGTCACATTTGCATATATAAGTTGTCTATTTATTTTTGAATAAGAACTAAATGTCGCTGCTATTGAATTCCTAGGGTTTTATTTTTACTGTTAGTAGATTAATGCAAGCGTCTCTCAAGGTAGCGTTCTGTCTCCTATTCTTTTCTAGAATGTTTCTGGAATTATCCAAGTCTCTTATTTTTTTTTATTTTGTGTTTTTAATTTCTCGTCTACCGCTAAATTAATAAACAATGTCGTTTTTGTTAATTGACTTCAAAACAACCGTTACAATAAAGATTATTTAGCATATCTGATAGTGTTTAAAGACATGTTTCAAATAGAAATGTTTACTTAAGAAACTATAAAAAGTAAGCTATTATTATGACGTATAAGCCCTACTCGCACTTCGCCGAACATACGCTCTAATATTACATACTAATTATGGAAACAATATGTACCTACTGTTGTTTAGCATCTCAAACTGAAACTAAAACCATTTTAAACGTCATTCAACGTATCCACGTTAGTTTGAAATCAACCAAAATTTTCATACTGACGCCGCCACTATAGGCTTATTTATAGTTTGTGCGTGTTCGGAGGCATATTTTGTACCGTGTCGAAACAGTGGTCCTTCAGAAATTAAATAACAGGGCTGTAGAAAAATAGAAATGGCGGCGGAGGCACGTGTCGCACAGTTTTAGGTATTGTCTCATTTGTGATAGTTTACTTTAATACGTGCTCTAGTCACGTTCCGGGGCTGTGCGTGCGCCCGCCGCGGCGCTACCGACTCTACCAACACCGAGTGACAGTGTTTGATCTGTTATTATCTCTCTGTTCGCGATAAACGCAAACATGCTCTGTTTATGTAGATCACCTGATGTACGAATGTTTTTGCAACGAATTCCTCGTTTTAATCTGATGTCACGATAACATATTGTCTTTCAAATAAAATATCTTTCTCATGACCCATTGTAATGGTATCCAACAGTTTAATGTTACAAACAATTTCTGTGTAATGCCTACCGAACTTGATTTGCATTGAAATGTTTTATTTAACTTCTGTTTTAAATTTCTAATAATATTTGTTGACATTGACTGGTAATAACTGATTGGTACTAATATGAAATGAATAATAAAAAAAAATCCTGATTTATTTAATTTCATTAACGTCTCATGATTATATTGTGAAGTTGCATTGTTCTCTATACGCTGTATATTTAGTTACCATGTATATATATGTATGCGCCTATATAAAGTATATAATGCTGTTGGCTACCGTGTAATGGAAACAAACCATGTATTATGACGGTTGGCTGTTGGTTGAATAATGTTTAGCGCTAATTATCCTCAATTACAACTACTGCATATGGCCTCTGTGTGATTCTTGACTGAATATTCCAAAAATAGTGAAAGTAGTTGCAATTTTGCCTGCCACATTTCAAATTTTAATTCCTGATCAAATACATACATTTAAAGATCCCAGTAATTCGCAGTTGGATGATTTGTATTCTTTGTATACCTTATGCATTCTGGAAGGAGAAGTGAGTTAAAGAGTGAAACGATGAAAAGAGTTGAATCAGAAATTATATTAAATAATTACACTTTACGAATATACGGCACAATATATAGACGAATCGCGCAGTTTACATACGCACCACTGCGGACTAAATTTACTTGTTGGCTACCGACCACATGCAAGTGCACCTGTATGGTGTGTTTAAATACGATTGTATTAGTCACAAATGTATCTTTATTCGTCCGTTGTTTATGAATGGCCACTCGTCAGCTGCCTGCGATACGTGTAGATGTATAGGTGCAACACGAACGCGCGGCCGAGGATGAGGTGGCGCAGCGGTGACATCCGTTGCGCGGCATGATTCATTGGAACAAGAGTAAGTGAGCCAGCGCGCGAACCGCGCACCGGCCGCGTGTTTTCCTTTGACATTTCTCGGAAACAGCCATTGTAATCTTTGTTATGCGCTCACACTACTCCCAATCACGTGCACCCATGTGCACTCAAGTCGCTACTCCCTATCCACGCTGACTTGCAACTAGTCGCTGTTGATCAAATCGATTGCCAATTGAAAAGTTTGAACGTTTAGTAACCGAGTGTGACTGATTTATTTCAGCAGCGAAGAGTACAAGCAGTAGCACCACAACAGACCCCCTCGGGCCGTTGCCCGATGGTTGGGAACAGGCGACGACACCGGAAGGCGAGATCTACTTTATAAACCATGCCGCGCGTACAACGTCCTGGTTCGACCCTAGAATACGTAAGTTCGGTCTGCCCGTGGTTTTGTATCACAATCGGTGCTAATTTTAGGAGCAATTAACTCGTATAGTTTTTATTAATTGTCGACAGCCAGCATTTACTTCCGTTTCGTAGTCTCGTACTTTCTTATAGCGATAAAGCAGGTAAAAGAAAATGGTGTCATCAATATTACCCCTCTATCAAAAGGATTATTTATAATTATTATTATTATATAGTAACGCCAGGTCATTTTAAATACTAAAACCTGTATTCCTACAAACCAGACGTGCTTTTTCCAGATCTATTCCTTTCTTCATACACGCATGCCGGCTTCCGAGCCTTCCGCCTCCCCTATTAGCCAGTATCCGATCTAAGTTATAGCGGTCTTTCAAAACTATTTAAAGCACCTACGAGATATAAGTTTAACGCTAACGGTTGTTTAATATGGGTTTGTTTGTGTTCCAGCGCCCCAGCTGCAGCGCACGCCGGGCGCGGGCGCGGGGCTGGCGGGCGGCGGCTGGGCCAACGCCACGCTGCAGGCCTGCCAGCAGAAGCAGCGCCTCCAGTCGCTACAGAGAGAACGCGAGCGGCTCAAGCAGCGTCAGCAGGAGATAAGACTCCAGGTAGCTATCTATTTTGAACCCTTTTATCGTTACATATTTGGGCACGGACGACTCAGAATGAGACTCGGAACGACTTATTTACCTTTTATTGATTTCAAAACTTTATATGCAGTGGAAATAAATTGTGTACCATGGCGCTCCTCGTTAAAGAGATCCGTTCCAATAGCGCCTGGAATGGACAGGGAATGATGAGAAGAAGTCAGAGACACGAAAAAAGAGAACATACATACATAAAAATACGTCATATCAGTCAACATAATTTTTTAAAACTACTTTTTGTGGTACTATTTCAGTCTTCTTCAATTCTTAATTCCTTATAAATGTCTCGTGGTACACAGGAATGAAATAAAACATATTTTCCGTTGTTAGTGTTTTTGTTATTTTGTTATTATATTTGATTAGTTTTCCTCTAAAGCCTTATAAGTACTTTTTTTATCATCACAAATCTCCGAGATTGACGTTTGATGGTGTTTTTTTTTAATTTGTACATTTTCCTCGTACCGTTTCATACGTGTAGGGTTCAATAAATCACACAAGGATAATAAAAGACGGTTATAATAATATAAATAACGGTATATGTGCAAAAGAAACAGACGACAGGTTGTTTATATACGTTTATAATAATTTGCATAGTAATTGGTAAAGAGATACGAGGTAGTTATCATTCTATGTGCTTAAGATTTAACTGCATTTTGTCTCTGTTTTTTTTTCCTTTGTACCATTCCTCTATATACGTTCGTTACTGTATTGCAAACTTAAGATTTAACTGTATACGTCTCCGTTTATTTCTTATATAACGTTCTCTTTAAGCCGTTCGACATTATTAGCATATTATATCTCAGTTGCAATCGGTCCGCTAACGACGATTTCAAAACTGCTGTCCGGCGGTATGTGGCTACCACTAGCGCGAACTCGTTCACCGTGAAATAAAAGCAATATAACGAAAACATAATTATATGTGCTCAAGGTGCATGAAAAATTTCTCCAGCAGGAATTAATGGCCCGGCAATCGTCGTCCATCGTGTCGTCGCTCACGAACAGCACGGGCGCCGTGGGCAGCACGGAGCTGCCCCTGGACCCGTTCCTCTCGGGCTTGACCGACCACCAGCGGCAGGAGTCCGCTGACAGCGGATTGGGGATGGCCGTGACGCAGTCGTACTCCATGCCGCACACTCCGGAAGACTTCCTGGCCGGCATGGACGACCGCATGGACTGCAGCAGCGAGGCCGGCGCCAGTCTCGACACCGCCGACATCACTCTCGGCGACACAGACGACTTGGTGCCCTCGTTACAGGTGAACTCACAACTTACATCCTTTTTAAGGACACAGCGATCCTTTGTAAAATTTATGTTTATTTTACGTTTTTTTTTAAATTACGGAAAATAACAATTTGCACATACAATAATAAAATCGGCTCTAGAAAATGTGTTCTATATTTTTAGTATTATTATCCTTCGGTCAGACGTTTCTCCAAGCTGAAGTAAACATTTTAAAACCAGTTGTTATGAAAAAAAATATCTGACCAACATCCCTTAATAATGTAGTCACCGAAAGTATAGATAACAAAAACACTGTTAAATCTTCCTGTCAGTGTTCAGTCATCAGGTAAATTCTGAATATATACATATACAGTAGTAGTTTAATGTGTGTGTGTGGTTATTACAACTGACGTGGTCGCGGTTGCAGCTGGGCGAGTTCACGAACGACATCCTGCTGGACGACGTGCAGTCGCTCATCAACTCGACGCCGAGCAAGCCCGACAACGTGCTCACGTGGCTGTAGGCGCTCCGCCCGCCGCGCCCCCACCCGGCCGGCCGCCACCAGCCGTGGTGTACATTTCACTAGACAAATGACAATAACTAGACTAATGTGTGCATGTACGTACGTTGGAGATCATGAATGGTACCGTGTGCTTCGATTTGTGGCGATTTACTTTGGAAGTAGAACAGTTCGTGACAGCCGTCAGCTCGGACGTACATTCGTTCGTAATGCAACCTTTTGTCGATATCCGCACGACGGTCGCGTCGCTCGGTATGTGAAATTGGTTTTTACATCTAGGCATTTATTAGGATCGGATGTAAAAATTAATTCTACATAATACGCTTATATGTTTGTTATCGGTGTGTTTATACGCCGTTAGCGATATATACACGTGTGTTGAAGAATGAAATAATCGTGTCCAACTAATACATACTTTTTACGTTTTCGGACATCATGCTGTAACGAGGTTTCAATACGATGATTCATGTTCGCTATGGGCATTCAAAGTACCAAAATGTCTGATATATTATTATAAAAATCAATCCTGTTTTGACGTAATATGCAACTTTATGTATTACTAAACTTGCGAGAGAAAAAGAAATTAAATCTATAGAGCTCAATTAATAAAATGAAATTATGGACTTTAATGTGAACCAATGAATAATAGGCCAAGACTATAATGTATGGCTAGTCATTGTAGATACTAGTTGAGTTGCTGGAGCACCCTGGAAGTGAGAGGCATCTGTGGTGTCTGCAAAACTTCTTTCCTGGTTGAAAGGAGACTGATTGCAAAGTAAAATGACAAGGTCTGATAGGATTTCCGTGTTCTTTTTTCAAAGTAAGATTACAGGAAATCCTTCACTTGCGTAACAAACGATACTTAGCTTGACGAATATTATGATGTAGTTTATACTTACTATGATTGTGATCACACCTTGACGTACAGTGCCTTATTGTGCCTTTATAGAAATTATTTATTGTATTGTATAATTAAGATAACGTTGATTTATTTCTACACTTTTTTTAATTATCGTCAAACTTTTTATGTATGTGAATAAATATTTGGACAGAATTAAAATTTACTCGTCTACTCGTTGTAGTTACGTGTTTTGTCTACTTACACCGTCCTTGTGTAATTTTTCGAGATTATGATTAGATAGATTAGCTTATAATTAATCTTGACATAGATAGATAGTTATATTGGCAACTATTACTATTAGTTATACAAATTGTTTGTGTCAAAGTGATGAGTCGGTGTTTGAGTGTGTGGGTGCAGCTAGAAATAACATTAAGGAATAACCACACGGCGAAAAGTTGTAATTTGTGCTTTTACAATATGTATTAGAGGCAAATGCTCGCTGTGTTGTCGCCGGAGCAAACAACTTTTATTTGTATTGTTTAGCTACGGGTACATTAAAATGAGAAATAGTGTGATGTTGGGTATGTACCCCGCACAGAAAAGCGTTAGTGTTGTGAGGATATTGAAAACGCGATGTGTAATTGTGAAAATTTTTTTTGCCGAGCAAAAAACTCGCGCCAATTCGCTGTCAACGATAATACCCGACGTCAACCGATAATACCCGACGTCAACCGATAATACCCGATGTCAACCGATAACGGGCGATGTGAATTGATAATGTAGCCGTAGCGTTACGAGTGTACAATAGTGACAGTTATCGTTCTTCGTTGACTATTTGGTAGCAACGACGAATGCAGTCGTAACATTCACTGTTACATACTCATTGTGACCGTGAACCCATTGGGCCCTTTTATCTAACCTCTAACAATCAAAATTTATGGTAACTAAGCTTTTTGTTTTTGGAATTGTATTGAATAGCCCACCTAGTCCTAGAATTTTACAAAATCAGGTAGAGTTTGATTTACAACACGAACTTGGGAATTAGGCTTTATAATGAAAATGCTACATTGAAAACTTTGCCATATTAGTGAAAGTACTTTATTCTTGTAAGACTTAAAATGTAATCTTCAGGTATGATAAATATCATCTGTGTAACTATTGTAATTAGGTGTAACGGTGCTGGGTTTATGATACATTATACATTGTATTGTGTAGATCCATTCGTTGTACTTTATTTTGTATTTGTCGTGTATTAATTTTTTTTTTATATTTCGTAAGTAATGTTGCTTTTCATATTGTTCGGTTCATTATTCTCAGATAGCTTGTTGTTTTTTTCTCTCATATATTTAGTGTATAGAACATAACGAATTGTCAGTAGTGCTGTTGAGTTTCTTCGTGTTAACTTCTCGTTTTATTACCTTGAACATTGTATATCACGCAACGCACTATGAAGCCAACAGCGAACGCCTGGCGAGGCCTAGAACTGACGGAGAAAAAATATTAACACCAACATCTGACGGTTCTGAACTAGTCAGTTCTTTAGATCAATTGAAACATATTTGCTATGAAAATAATAATTATGCCATATTGGATTAAAATACATTTGTCATCGAATTCATAACTGAAGTTTATGAGATCTAAATATCATTATTCTTTTGTAATGCTGTAGATATGGTAACTACATATATGCAGTACTAGTTAAACAATATTTTCAATTTATGAAAAAAAAAATTAATTCGTCCTTTTTCATTACGTGCGTTATGGTATAATTTTTTAAAAATGCTACAAGATGTCATTATTTGAAAATAAAAAACAAGAATAATTTTATAACATTTTACTATAATGTGATGATGATCGTTACAAGCGAGCTCCGCCAGGGTTCGCCTTAATGTTATAATAAGAAACATTCCATGTCGCTAACAGTTTGCACGCAGCGAGTCCCGAGCACCGCTTTAAAGGGAATAATACACGGAACAATATTCGAAATGTATAACTATGTGGTTTATTTCATAAGTATAGCCTTTAATTATTTACAAACATATCTTTTCAGTCTGACAACAGATGCAAGTTTTCTCTGTAGTGTATATAACTTTACAATGTATCAATGTTATAACAATGAAATTATATAAAATGTCATATTATAACTAATACGATAATTTCATTGTAAATAATTTGATATTCTTTATATGAACTAAATAAATATTTGTTTTAATATCCATATTTTTTTTTAATTACCTGTTCCTTAAAAATAAACCAAGTATATTTTGCATCGTACCTTTGCTTCAGTCAACTATAGTTCTGTTCTGGCCCTTTGCTGTGGGAAAAAAAAGTATGGCTGTTTTAAACGCATATATTTAATCAAAATACCCAACTTCAGAGTAGGATTATCAGTTTTGTAGTCTTGTTAGTTTCTATAAACAAAATGCCCAGAAAACTAGGTTTGCCTAGGTGAAGTTAGTGGTACATATTCGTACGATAATGTAGATTCATTATAGATCCAATTATTCCGTTAGTTCGTACCAGATTTTCGGCTCAGAAGAGATCTGATTTGTGATTTTTTTGTCATTATTTTACTGACTATTATAGAGAAAAGAAATTAATTTTTTCTACATAAATATAATAATTATGATGCTTAGAGCTAATAAACAGGCTCTCATAATAGATGTGTTGTTATTGTAAGTTGCGTAAGTTGAAATTATGGTTTTCTTAATACATACATACATAGGTATATAGAGTGGATTCGAAGTATCTTGATCTACCCTAGCATGTCTATTCGACTTCTTTTTGCTTATCTTACCTCACCATAATATTTGAAACTAGCAGGACTAACTACTTTTAGAGAATTTTTTAAAAATAGCACTGCAAGATTTTGATATATCATTGTTATTAATATTATTAAAAGCCTAGTTTTCTTTTAAATTTATTACGATTAGATTTCATCCTATTATTAACGTACAGTTTTTCATAAATGTATAGGATGTGTTTAGTTCAATTCATTATGAAAATCGATTACCTGAATTTTACAGAAACGTCTCGCGATGATGATATCTTATCTATTACTTCTTATGTCATTAGTACGAAAAGAGATCACACTTCAAATAATCGCTGTTGGGCAAAAGCTTTTATCCAAACACGGGGGAAAAATGGAAGCGAATAAACCATGTTTCAATGTTCCGTTAGTGGGTTGCCAATTTGTTTAACTTCTGACCATTTGTCATAAACGACCAGCTTATAAGTCAAGGCCAGTAGAACTTAGCGTTTCGTTACATACCTGTCTGGTCTCTCTATGTTAGGTTTACGAACGCTTTCCCTATTTGCTATAGATGCTTTATTAGCAAACAAATGTATATACATATAACTATGTCTATTACGTATATAGCGATACACGTATTTAACGAAGAAGATGGGAGAAAAAAATATACATACATATAGTTTGTGACTTGTATATTTATTAGCTTGTAATTCGTCCATGTTATTTTTCTCAAGGCGTGTGAATTATACCAAGCCGTACCTACTTGACAAGCTTGGCAGACTACGGCCGTAATTTTCATTTCTGAGAGGAGACCCGTGTCAATTAGCGGAACGATTATAAGCGTCGGGAAAAAATGATGTAGGGTAGACTGGGTACGGTTGTGCCAGGGTACGGTAGTGACAGACGTTATATTAGCGAAAGTATAGGATATAGCTGCAGGGAGTGTGCAGAGAGAAAGATGAGCCGATCACAC
>DWEE01002469.1:0-11566 GCA_018245755.1 Parelbella macleannani
ATCTCTCTCCTTAAACAGATAAATCCGAACGATTACTCTGCAAATAGAAGCATTGCGGCTGTTGCAAGATATTTTTCCTTTACTGAAAAATAACCGTAGTCTTTTATTAATACTATTGGTACTTGTCTTATTTCTTTATGAATTAAAAATGAAGAGGAGGATAAAAGTAGCAGGTCTGTGAGTATAGAAATATTTCTGAGACTTGGCGTGACGATCCATAAAAAAAATATTTTATGAAGTTACCACTTCTCTTAATTCGTCCTCCAAAGCTTTTAAAAACTTCCTTATTATACGATTCGGTAGGTCAGGTTTATCAACTTTTTAGCACACTCACATTTCCTCAGTTTTACAAACAAAAAAAAACGAACATCGCCGCGTTTTGTTTTTTTTTTCGTCTTTCCGTCAAATTCGTAATGGCGGCTTCTTTAAAAATTTCAGAAATCATTAACGCAATATATTGTTGATTAGATAATTTGTAATTTACTCATAACATAAAAAAATAATTTCCTCAACTTTGTACTGTGAAATAACAAAAAAAAATACAATAACAAGCTCGAGAAAACATTCTTCAGTTGCGGCGACTTACGCAATAAGCAAATAAAGATGATAGTAGAATTCCACTCAGAAGCTACTACAGAAAGGGGCGACGTGGGATGATATTACACGCGTTAAAGCCATATTATCAAGGACAGTACTAGCATGTACAGATTGGCAGATACATTACCGTCATTCGAGCTCTAACATTCAATTACGAATGTACACATTTCTGCTTGGTAATGACAGCCTCTGGACATAATGACTTGATAGCTTGTTTATTGCTAACCCATGATTCTAAAGAGCAATCCTTCCTTGCATCTCATAACTACTTGTAATCTAAAGAGCATTCCTTGCTTCCATCTCCCTGAGAACTTAATCTATAACATATCTTCGCTGGGAAGAATGTTTAAGAGCGGATCGTATATAGTCTATACTATAAACATAAAGATTACAGACAAATTACATAGGCCTAAAGTATGGAAAAATAAATAAATATCATTAAAAAGGATTTACTACAAAATTAAATGCAAAACCCCTTGAGAAAAACACAATAATTTTATATTGATAGTACACCGCTCCTATAATTTATAATCTTACAGGCAAGTTAAAACGAGATTGTAACATCGGTAAAACGGAACTCGTAAGCGCGAAACAATGATGATGGTTATGATGTTAATAATACTTGTGAAAATAAGGAAACAATGAACGATGTAACATACGAAACTAGAGAAAGGGAATTGATTTGTAGGGTCGCCGTTGTTACTTAAGCAAATCCGAGCGGAACTAATGGCGATATTTCGATACAATGCGTCGTTATAGCCTTCCGTGAGACCGGCGTAATCTAATCATCGTCGGCCAGTATAAATCCAGATTACTTAACTAACGCTGAACCATATTTAGACATGTTGCCTCACTTTACATTGAACACTCACTACTTTTAGCGTTAAAACTTTCATTGTCATAGCAAATAAGTCGTTCGTAACAGGAAATGTCTATTTTATAATAAATATAAAAGCATTAAACTTTCTTCGAAAACCTACATCATGAATGTGAAATGACACTTTACTAAGAATGTGTGTTAAAAATTTCAATATAATGCGTGTATGCAATTTAATAATGATTGACAGCAAAGATATCGCCAAGTATATTCATAGAACCGATATCAATAGCCCAACGTATTTATACAACGACCTTGATAATGAAAACGCGTTAAGCAAGAAATGAAAGTGAAGCAGATTTGTTTTCTCTTTTAACGGTTACGACTATAACTTAACTAATCCTAATGAAATAAGACGCTACATTTCACACCGATCCGAATTGTTGGAAAATATTTATGAACTATTATTGTTTGCTGAGGAGTTTTAATAGCCGGTATCTTAATACCTTGTACCGAGTTATTACTAGCATTTAAAACAATAATGGGTACAACAAATAAGCCATAATTACGAGAGTAATAACTGTTGTACGTAAGACCAATAAAGCCTATACAACAGAACCTTTAAATGAAAATTATACACATGGTGAAGATATCACTTCTATATTTTATTAAAGCGACCATTCCATATTGTATGGACGCTATATTTTCGTAAGTTTACATATGTTTAGAGAACCGTATCTAAAAATGAAACGATAAAATGGATAATGATGATGATGATGACGACTTCAATACCCTCGTTGATCTAGTGGTCGTAAGAGCGAATGCTGAGTGGAATGTGATCAGTTTTGAACCCTGAGTCGTACGCTATAGGGTATCTATCTTGGATTTCCTAGCATTAGCCTGGAATTTCGATTTGTGCCCCGTGTATGGCAAAAGGCTCAACCCCTATTTCATTGGATAAATAACATAACATGTGAATAGTGGGAGTGTATTAGACTCCTCTGCCAACGCTTTCGGGAAAATATAGGCATGATTTTATTTATTTATTTATTTATTTATTATTTACAAAAAACTTAGCCTAACCTTACAGGTGACCTAAATCGCTAGGCAAGCTTAACTTAATTACAAACTTATCCCTATTTTTTTTTTTTTTACATTAAACCTATTCCCTACTACAGTTTGCAAACACAGTTTCGGCGACCACAGTGAACTCATTTATATATGATAATGACGTTTTTGTACGATAAAGTTTAGATTTGAGCTGCAAGTCAATAAGCGATACTTGCTAACAGTCAAACGATCCGACTGTAAGACAAAGAAGTTGCTTTCAAACAGCTGTTTGAATAAAGCACATTGAACGAGTCTACACTGTCTGATAAGTTATCAGCGTTGTCTGTCGAGATCGTGCCATTGTTGCAGCGCACAATGCGCATTGTACCGCCCCAGTCCAATCAGCAGATGACCTTGCGAACATGTCATTCTAGCATTAATAGATCAAGTTTCCAGATGAACACTGATGTAGCCATCAGGAATAAAATATCTAGTCCGCAAATAAATTCAACAGAAGGTTAAAATGCTTTCAAGTTAGCTAAATTTATGTTCAGCTATGGTGATTCAGTAGTAACATAGTTCAAATCGTTTAGGATGTTTGTCTTTTGTTAAAACATTAGAATTCGCGATGGTAAGCTCCTCATTAGTTTCATAAAGACATGAAATATTTTACTTGTAAAAGCGGCACATTTAATTAGAATGGTAAAATGTTTTACTACATTTGCAGTTACTTTCATACGACTTATTGAATTATTACGATTGCGAATTATATGAAATACTGTTAATGGTGTAGACATAACACAAATCCAACTTGATTTAGATATCTCAGCACTAAATCTCATATCGGCAGCCTCGAGAACTATTACAGCGATTTATAATAAGACTGTATGATCGATAGTTTAATTCTTTAACACTCAGCAATAAATAATATTTCTTAATCACTGTGGCGTTCAAAACAATATCTCGATTGGAAATAACGATAGAATACAAATAGTGTTAAATTAGAGATCATTGACCATTATTAATTCATCATTATCACGACCACCGATGTCATTATTATCATCGACATCATCCCCATAAACCTTTCCATCGTTCGAGTATTATATAGGGTCCCTCTATCAGAATGAGGTTTAAGGCGATAGTCTGACACGCTGAACTATTAAAGGTTGGCAATTTTCACACGCCTTAAAGAATATTGTGTAAAATCGTAAAGTTTCCTCACAACGTTTTTCCTCACCGTTGTAACGAGCGATATTTATCTTTAAAACGTCCATTGCTGCGTCGAGTCAGAATCGCGTGCCACCATTTCAACTCAAGACCCCCGGAGTTGAAGGCTGAAATCATAATCAACAGACTATGGCAACTGCAATTATTTAATATTTTTTAATCTTGCTCATAAAATAATAATAATGATAATTACAAACAAGACAAGTGGCCCGTAAGCCTAGCGGTTATTTTAATTATTTAATTAGAAGCTCATACCTTTACCAAAATTGTGAAAAAAATATGCGAGCATTGAAATAAGCATGCAATAGCCGTCAAAATGAGGACCGGCGCCACTTTTCCATTTATAAAATAAAATCACAATAGAATGTGAAGAAAGTAAGAAAACTAACATCGCCATAGAAATTATTTTATACGAATATAATATCAGACAAAGTAATAGAATATTAACAATGTTACAAATTTTTATAGCATCATCTACGATTCAAAAGTTGATGTAGGTAGTACGATTTAGCAATAATATAATTGGGATGTTACTTAATTGTAAACCATAAATCCCGAACATGGTTATCTCAAGTAGACGAAAAATATGAAGATATCTTTGATATTCCGGCATGGTCATCGTTTAGGTCTGGTACGTGATATAATTTTGTCCAAATACGGCTTAAGCGCGTCTGCCTCGCCCACGGCGAAACTCACATTATTTTGCTTAATCCCTTATAAAGAACTTGCATGGACTAATAATGACAAAAAGGTCAACTCTGCTATAATAGCGTACGCGTAATGTTCAAATCGGCTAATATTACTAATATATTTTGAAAATGAAACAATATTAAATGAACAATAAATGAGTAATTGGATTGAAAATATTACGTTGCCTGTCAAAGCAGTCCTAAATGCTCGCATCATTAATCATATATACGTGGCAAGTATGTAAAACGTTACTGCTGCGATTTAATTTTATCTTAAGAAGTACTGAATACAGTGGGAACGCAGATATTGTATGCAGGTGCGGTTCAATTGAACGCTACACAGTTTGTGTACGCTTTCAATTAACCCGGCCCTTGGAACCTCGGATAACGCGGCCAGCGAGGTGTTAATCAAGTTACCGACCAAAAACCAGAATATAATTGGACCGGCAGTTCGAAGAAGGCCTCAATGGAAACAATGGCACTGCATTCACAATTAACAGCTCCATGGCATATAATTAAAACAGAAATTATGTCTATAAGTACACTTCACCCTGATCCCAATTGGTAAAGTGTGAGAATCGTTTATAGATTTACACCCTAAAGGTCGAAGTAATTGTTGTACGAAACTAAATGAAGTTTGTGGTTTTTGATTTGTTGTAACCATTCGCAAGGCTTACCCGACCTTGGATGACGTAGTTGTTGTATGTCTGAAAATTTTACAAGTTGTAAGACAAAAAACTCTTTTGTAATTTTACAATGACTAAAGTTTTCTTAAAATGTGTATGTATGTAATTTAAAATAAAACGCCTTCAGTCGATGAGAATGTATTTTATTATTTATTATCTAGTAAAAAAGGTAGAAACTCTCCAAAATTTAATTGTAAAATTACACCAAAATCCAGACCATCAATACAGATTAAAGGTAATGACCGTATATTACACCTCGCGTAACACAAAAACGACCAAAAAACATCACAAGCACATAAATCACAAGACGAATAACAACTCCAGATATAAAATTACATGGAAGTAAATTGGCAAAAGTAAATAGAGAGAATAACTTAACACTTTCACCAATTAAGTAGAAATCCACAAAACGGCGTTTGATATTGACAGAACGGTTGAATCTATCAATCACATCATCTCAGTGATTACATTGCTTAACAGAGACCTCGACATAATTATTCAAATTTGTATAGCACTAAGTTTCAATGGACTCTTAACAGATGTGTCGGCCGGTCAATATTTACTAGCTATTCAAAGTGGAACCACGAACGATGTAACGAAGGCCGCACATGATGAATACAATCTTAATGCGGTATAAAGCCTACGATAATGACCGTGCTACCATGAAATGTTTTTGTACTACTTCTACATGTTTACAATTACACCATGACTCTTGAATTTCCTTAACAAAAACGACATGAACAACGTATTTGTCGTAAATAGGACCTTCTGCCACTTTAGCTTCCTCGTTTTTTAACTTACTATACGTGCACAATTCATTCTCTACAACGAATTTTATATTGTTTCTCTCTACAAAAATGATACTTACGTAAATGACTTAACGTCTCATCGTTTGATTAACACAAACATTACAAAATCTAGCAATGCAATGTTTTCCGTATTCAATCTATTGTTATTTCTGTTCATCATCATCATCATTATCAGCCTACTCCCGTCCACCGCTGGATATAGGCCTCTCCAATGGCACACAACTGAGCTCGAACTTCAGCTCTTCGCATCCAACTACTGCCAGCCACTTTGAGTATATTGCCACTCCGCCTAGTTGGAGGGCGTCCTACGCTACCTTTTCCAAATCGCGTTCTTCACTCCAGAACACGTCTGCTCTAACGGCTATCGGTTCTGCGACAGATGTGACCAGCATTATTTCTGTATTTAACATCAAATAAAATTGATATGGTTGATACCAGTACATGCCACTAGCGAATATTTTGCAACGCGTAACGTACTTCTGGGAACTTTGTAATACATGGCTCGATATCAAGTACTCTATCTGGAGGTTAGCACTTACCTATGTGTCAAGGTATCACGATATTCTGAAGCTATGATCTCAGTAACGATGTAACGTGTAATAATAACGTTGACATACGTTTCTCAACACTGGAGTGCGTAAGTACAGGTACATAATAAGCACAAGGCCATATAATATTTGATCTCTAAGTGAAACAAGCCGATTCATAATATTATGTTAAGCTGCAATAAATTTTGGCAATTCGATTGCATCAGCGATGATACGTTAAAAGTCAACCTACGCTGTAAGACGCTTTAAAATAGCTAAACGTAATTCTAAGTATAATTCTTAATATGTATTAAAGACACCTGTATGTTAATAAGGTTAATTCTAGTAATAAATAGATTTGTGTAATATTAAATAGTAACGATTGTAGTCTTTATTCATCGACTTTAGATTATATTAGACTATATTTAGACTTTAGACTATATTAGACTTTAATCTTTATTGATTAACGTAATTCAAAATCTACAAGGTAAGAAACTAGACCTAACCACTTTCGAAGTCTCGCAAGAACACTTCTTAATACAATTGTCTATGAGGCTGAAACAGTTAATGATAATATTATAACATGCCTTGAATGCAGTAAAATAAAAAGTGCTAACAATGTTACTATCTATAGGCTCAAGTGGCATTGATCCGTCATTCTTTTACATGTAAAAGATAATAACGTCAATCGAACATAAAAATTTACGATAAAGAGGCAGACTTAGCGGTTGAAATCATGATAGCCTTAGATTTAAGAAAGAAAAATGTTGGCATTATAATACATTAGGCTGTTAATAATGCAATTTATGCACACACGTGTTTGGAGAGGTCGGTTCATTCATCTTTCTCAATGTAACACTTCGAGTGAATGGACTACCGTTGTGCGACGCAGAATTTGATATTCGGTCTCTAACGCCGTTGTTATGCTTACGTGACCAAATAAATTTATATGCAAAATTAGTTTCCAGTTCGGTAGAAGACGAAATGTTGGCTGTTTTAACTTTGCTTGCAAAATTACCTTAATATTAGAACGGATATGCCAATATGACAATAGCAAAGTCACCTAACTGATTAATTAAAAGTTAATTTGGATTTTTTTATAGACAAAAGCTCTCATTGTCTATAACAAAGAAGAAGGGAATGAAACAATTATTTCTACAGGAATGTTAATGACGGAAAAATGTTATTAAAAGAACAAGTCAATTTGTAATTACAATATTAAATAACCAAAAAGATCAAGTCCTTTAAATAGCTCAGCAGTGTGTTCACTGTTCTTTGGTTTTTTAGTAATTCAATCTAATGGTTGAAAGAGACGCACGACTGCGTCCAACAGCACATATTTTATTCCAAACATTATTACTTCGTTAATTTAATCTTATTAGGTATCTTGAACTTGTTCACAATTTATTCAATTCCATTTAAGTTTTCAAAAAGCACTTAGCAAAAACTCACTTGTACTATGGAATCGCGTGTTTTTGCTCTAATTTTTGTAAAACGCCTTGTTCGAGTGTCAAGAAAGTTTTACAAATCTGACCTTACGGAAAAAAGCCGAAGTGACATTTATGTGCCTTCCCATTATACTATCTAACAATGCCGACTACAGTTATGAAATGAAATCTCCAATCCGATATTTAACAAGAAGGTAACAATCGAGGCCAAATAAAAATGTAACAAGAAGTACCAAGACCTACCGAAGTCCATCAGATCAAGCAAAGTTCACGACACGATAGCTGGCCGGCGAGTGTTATTAAGAATACTAAGAATAATTTCACTGCACGTACAAATAAAAGAAAACCACATTACTTACGCTTGGTGTCGAGAGCGAATTTGGCTTGGAAGTAAAAAATTATAAAAGATAACGGCTCAATTTTTTTTTATAAGCACAAAACGTTCAATAGTCGTTTTTTAGATTGGTTTTTGCACATCTGTTCACTTTGAAATAGATTCTTGGTACACATGGCACTTTCGATTGGTGCAAATGACACGGTCGAGGCCGGTCGTCAAACGATTTTAATATGCAAATCTCTATGATAAAATGGCTGACAAATAGGTTTGTCAGTACTCCAATCTTAAAAAGTTTCGTTAGTGTAATTTATAAAATAACGTGTAAAGCCACACACGCGAAGCAGGACGGACACCGGACATCTTTATTGTTACGTGTGTCCAATTACTTGCTAGGCATTCACACTGTTTTTTAATAAGTTTACGTAAACAGAAATGCCGTTATAACCTACTTTTTCGTTCATTCCACGTATTATAATAAAGCAACTGCTTTTCGTACAGTTTCTATAATTTTTTATTTTTATTTATTTATCTGTGAATTGTTTTCGTCGCCATCTAAATGTTTAATCCCGATAAGTTAAGTAAAGTTGTTATTTACCTCGCGGTGATTTTTATTGTTATGAAGTGTGTACGACCGTACTGATTACTAGAAGTAGATAAAAAGAGCTATTGTTTGCCAGCTGACCGACATTTTTTAAAGTCTCAGCAAATTAAACTGCCCGTTGGTAATATTGTTTCACGTTCTCTCGATACAAGGGCAAGGACCATCGCAATATGATCATCGAAAGCGCTACATTTTGTACCCAATGAGTAAGTAAAATTTGTTTCAAATAGCAAATCCTTATTATCCAATAGTTTCGAAAGTTTTCATTTTCGACATTGGATAAAATATTAACATGCTTAGCAAACGCAAAATTGGATCACGATGAAATATATTTTCAGAGCGACCTTGAAATAATTCTCACGTTGAATCTCTACCAGGTTACTTACTGAAACTTTTGATAGCACTGTTATTTGCAGCCGACCTCGAGAGGCAGAGACCAGTCCTCCTTCAACCGATCTATATAACGGAAATGAAAATCTAGTCACTCACACTGAACACAGCACTGAAAATCAAGTTATCACTTCACGAATGTCCTGCCACGGGCCCCGAGACTAAACCCGTTCTGGAGGGCACCGAATTCCGGTTTTAGGAAAGGTCATTCTTTACGTTAGCCGGATGAAAAGGAGACAGTTCCACTTCAACAGTGTTCAGGTTGAAAGGAAAGTCTAAAGAAAGTTTCGTGTGTTAAACTTTTTTCGCGATCGGAGGATCGGCGTCGCAGCGCCGAGCGACACGTACGTCGCGAGCAGTGGCACGATGCAGACTGGCGCGCGATGTTAATTTTAACGAGTGTGCAGTCAAAGCCTCCTCGTCGTCACACACACTTCTGTGTGAGTGACGAACTTGCAGAATCCTCTACTGCGGCACTCTCGCGACACGTTTCAGATTAGCGCGCAGTTTTCATTGCTTAGTCACCACAAATGATACATATTTAACTTAAATAAGAGCAGAAATCTATAATGAACGCTAATAAGTTGTTGTTGTTGTATATTGGAATGGTGTATTAGGGCAGGGCATCAGGTTCTGGAGCTTTGCTCATTTATTGTTGTGGGCCTGTAGTCGGGTGCATAGTTTTATGAAATTGGTTTTTTGCTCGTATCGTCCGGTGGGTCCCTAAGGAGAAGTCGTTTTATGGGGTCGGTGAACTTTATCATCAAAAGCGTCTATCTGGATGTTTTTGTTATTTGGAATTCGTTACATTTAAATATTCCCACTTAATATATACACGCACATAATATATACTGTAAAACCAAAAGTGTAATACTAATTAATATATTATGTAGATATAACAGTAGAAAAGTTGAAAATGTAGGAATCCAAAGGAATTTAAAATTATACAGTTGTCCCACTTTTACAAAATCGTTATACCTATATAATTAAAAAAATATGCCTTGTAATACCCATTTTAGATTTTGTATCTAAACGATTATTGAAACTTTTATTCAACTTTATTAAACCATTCTATATGATAAATTTGTGAAGTTAGGATGCACATCGTTGCTAATTAAAATTCTTACGCAAAAAGAAATATCAAATTCGGAATACCATTGAATCAAGTGACCAGAAAAACTGTATTATTATTTTACTTTGTGCATTTTTGTGGCATAAACCCATTTAATACAAAATGCAATAGAATGTTATTAATTATAGCTATTTCAACTAATAAAGATAGAATAATGTTGGTTTACAGTATGAATGAAATACATATAAACGAGTCTTCGTGGACCTGAGTATCACAAAACGTCCGATTAACCATTTACATTTTTACGATTTTATGTAATTATAATAAATAGATCGAATCTATCCAGTAATTCAATTTTAAACGAGTCATAACAGAGCCGACTGGTAAATATGAAATAACTAAAGGTTTTGCTATGAAACAGGCCCTGTACGTATAGTAAAAAAAAGCCTTTCCCATTATTCCAGTAAACCCGATTATTGAGCCTGAGGTCATGGGTTCGATTCCCAAGCAGGGCAAATATTTCTGATGAACTCAAGTACTTGTTCCATTATCACGAGATATAAAAAAATATCTACTTAAGCATATGTTTGCATATACATACATACATAGTTGATCATCCGTCTGGCTACACAGGCTCTCTTCAAGCTTACTTTGGCATCCGCTGTATGTGTATAACATCTCAATCCCAAGATATTTATTACCTACTCATTATTTTCTTTACAACAATCTAGTACTATAACATTAGTTGGTCCAAAGTTCAGGCGCTCTTTATATCAGATTGTATTGGGTCACATTTACCAGCAATACGGTTATCCAAGTGTAAACTCTAAATAGACCGCATTACAGTGACGAAATGTTCCACAGTTCGCACGCCCCTTGCCGCGCTCGCACGATTAACATTTACCCGCCGGTAACCCGCGCAGCCACTGTCAATTTTACATTATATCAATAACATTTTATTACTCTAATCGGTAGATAATAAAACTATTACTATATCTTATTAAGTGTACATTTCGATGCTTTAATTCCCTCAGCCCTTGGAGCGACCGTACAATTCTCATTTACTTACCGATAACCTGTGCTATTGTCATTATTTATAATAATTAAGAACGTCGTAAAGTAATTTTATGTTTCGTTCGAACGAGCGCTCGGTGCTGTTATTGCTTGACCCTTTCTAAATAATCAATGTTTACTAACCCATATAAACGTCATGAATTTGATTATTAAATAGTTACATTAAGCACATATTGTGTATTAATACAATGCAGTTTTATTACACCTAATTATTTATTTTGGATTCATCATCATCATCATCA
>DWEE01002470.1:0-11566 GCA_018245755.1 Parelbella macleannani
ATAAATAGAGGGTAACATGTTGCCCTCAATGATCGGCGAGTAACAGTACAGTGATACTGAGTCTGGTTAGAGTTAAGGTTAAGAGCATTGACTGCCCAATATTATATTATGTAGGTATGCTATGATATGATTATGATTATGTAGATGTGCTTCTTCTACGTTAATTACTTTCACATTCTCATCGGCGAGTACTTAACTCATGTGGTGAACATGAGAATATTTTTTAACGATAATTAATATATTTTTTATAAATTTACCGCTTCCAACGGATAAACGGGCAAAATTTGATGGTATATAATGCACATAAATCGCTTGTTTCATATACATAAATAAACATATTTCTTTTAATGTTCTATTAAAAAAAGTAAACTTTCAAATCGTGCATTAGTTAGCTTAGCGCTTAACGGTGAAGAGTCATAAAGTGGTAAGTGCAAATTCCTGTTTCTGGCAACAAAATAAAATTACTAATTAATGACTTACGGTCTAAATATTTGTTAATTGTGTTCTGTGAAAAGTTTCACTTAAATATCTACAATATCCAAGAAATACTTTTTCTCTGTAGAGTACCTACTGATGGTTGTGTACAGATGAAAATCATAAATTTAATTTTCAATGTTATATCCATAATAATAATTTTACGAAATTCATTTCTACCCTTTTTATTGTAATACGGAGTCCTAATAATATTTAATAAATATAAAATGTCCCTTCGGTCAATTTGTAATTTAATGCATAGCCTATTTAATATATGTAGGCACATAATTGTAATAATTTCTCTGGATCAAAACAGAAACGGGAATGCGACAGGATCAAGACTGTCCTCTCCTTATATTGCGTAAACGAAAAGCGGTTTAAACTAGTATGAAGCGGTTGCTTAAAATTTGAAATTCGGACTTTATGAAGTTAGTCATCACAAGTCAAAGATATAATGCTCGTGTATAGGCATTAGCGCACGAGAGAAATATTGCTATATATTCGTGTCGGACTGAAATAGGTTGATGATGATGATGATGATGATTCGTGTCGGTCCTATGTTAAATCAGTTTCAAATTTTAAAAAAATTTTTGATGTCCGAGTATCTTACTTACAAAATAAATGTCATATCGTGAAACATTTTGTACATTAGTAGTTACTGTTCGAGATATTAAAAAAAATCATAAACGGTATTTTCATACGCATATTTAAAAATTTTCCTGTTTTCAATGCGTAACCGGAAAAGATTTAGACGTAACTATGATCATCGTTACTC
Organism: Parelbella macleannani; assembly: GCA_018245755.1. NCBI lineage: Eukaryota > Metazoa > Arthropoda > Insecta > Lepidoptera > Hesperiidae > Parelbella > Parelbella macleannani. The sequence continues at coordinate 1,250 of DWEE01002470.1, forward strand.
ATTCCCAGGTGACATTTTCATTCATTCATTCATCCTCGTCTTTGTTTTGCGTTAATCAAGAATTGGCGGGAAAAATGTGTATTGGATACCTAATTAGAACGTGTAATGGAAGTGTCTAAACCCTGAAGTGGCTAAAGATCCTTATAAGGGTACTTTAAGGGATGCAGTAATGTGTACTGACGACTTAATAGACAAATTTAAATAAAATAAACAAAGATTATTGATTCCCGCGTAATTATGACAGATCCCTGTGAACATTTTTTTTAAATTTATACAGGTAAAATAATACAAAAGGCGTAAAGGTGAATAACATAGGAAGCACAGAGGAAGAGGAAGCTACTTTCAGTTTGTATTTATGGTACTAGTATCTGCCTACATTTCATTTAATTGGCACCACACGTGCGAAAAGGTGTCGTGATGTAACTTGCAGGTGACAGATAAAAAATGTGACATGTGTACCACGTCGACTCGCAACGCAGTAGATTGTTGGTATCAGTAAGAAATTGGAGACATTGTCAGAATTAAAATATTTTATCGAAACGAAAGTGGTAATAAACAGTAAGTTGGGTCATACGCCGTAAATGTCTCAGAATGAGCTTGACAGCTGATATATGTAGGTCTCAAATGTGTTTGCTACTCATTAAAACCAGTTTTGTCCGATTACGTGTGCTATCGTGGCTTTTTACAATACTATCCTTATAGAGAAGCAATCAAAATATAATATAATTTAATCTTAGATTCTACACGTGTCTCCGTAGTTGAACGATAAATATATGGTTCTTAATTCATAAGCTATATTAATAGTATTCTCGAGGTTTCCACCTCCACAATTAATGTTCCTTTAAGTACATAAACGTCATTGCTATCGATCATCATATTATGTCGGGAAGAAATAACATTATAATAATGTACCTATATAGCTGTTTATATTTGTCTTTTGCATATCATTATTATAAAAACACATAACTTAAGTCGATAACCGGTAAGGTTGAGAAATATATAAAAATATAGCTTGACTTAAGTATTCTACTCATTCAATTTGAATACTTTTATATTCTTGGTATCTGCCAACGGATTCGAATAAAGGTGTTTGAATATGGAACACTCGATAGCCTATAAAGTTCTTCAGATTTTCTTTGTGCAACGATAGGTTTAAGTTTTTTGTTCAGACTTTTTACGCCTTGCAAATTTAAAATTTCAATGCGAGCGCACTCACCGTAAAAGATAGCCAGTAATATATAATTATACCCACCAATTTTTCTACGCACTTTCGCGTCCGCACACACTGACACGGCTCCGCGTGTGCGCACGTGACCGCAACGCACACTCGCCCACAACCAATAAATAGATTGAACTAAACGGTGAAATTTAAAAAAGGAACAAAACGGGCGGATCTCGGTGCGCACACAAGAACACTAATGCAACCCAATCATTAACTCTCGACACTTGAATTGTTGCTTTGCAATGAACAGATAGGGTTTAAAATCGAACATACATTCCATATTGTAGACCTAGCACGTTAACACGTAATGCATGCGTGGGAATGACAGTCACGCACACGTGCACATAATTTTTGATTATAGGAACACCGAATTTTCCTTCGAGTGTGCGTGGAGCGTTGAGACAGTGTGGGTGTTTAAATGCATTCGTTCAATGTGTGCGTTGACAAAGGCTAATGTGTTGCGTGTGATTTATTTGTGTGAGTATTTTTGTCGTTCGCATGATGGATTCGCGTGTTTGTATTGGTGTCTTTTTTCGTTTTTTTTGCGAGCGGACACATGCACACAGGCCTCGTGAAAAAATAATTTTAACTGGCACAGTGCAGAGCATGTTTAATTTTTGAGCTCTCTGTCCCGCGCGAAATGGGACGTCATTACTTTTTTAAATTACAAATGTCGTCGGTTTTGTATTTCCATTTTGTTTATTTTATTTTTTTCTTTAATTCGCATTGTTTGCCCGGATTGTACGGTCGCCTAACAATTGAATGAGTTTGAGACGAAATACTTTTGCATACTTTAGTATAAGCCTCTGTATTAAGATGAGATCACTTTATTGATGTAGGTATTGCAATTACTAGGAGAAAATTTTTCGGAATCCAAAACTACATATACTTTATATGTTATTGACCATGTTTTGTTATTGTTTGTTGACTATGATTTTCCTTTTTTTTTGAAGACCTAATACAGTAACGGATCTCCTAGAACAGTAGTCAAATGAAGCCGGACAATCCATCTTTTTATGGATAATTTATTATCAAAAGCCATTACCATATTATAACAAATATTAATTATATTTTCCCGTTTTCACTATTGAGGTTATAACGCGGTTTAACTAATTGAGTCGCTCTAATAATAGATATAATGCATAACTAAGAAATCGCATAAGATATTCATAAAAAAGGAAATCAAGTTATTTCTTTTTTACTATCAAAAGTCTCGTGGGTGTGTTTATACACATATTATATACGTACCGAGAGCTCCTGATGAACGACCTCGTACAGGTCCCAAACTAGTCGGGCTATTCACAAATTCACATGAGTTAATCCGATATAATATGTCAATATATACAGTCAAATTAATTTGTATCTCATATCATTCAATAAAAGGAGTGATGTATACTTTGTATGTCAATATTACAGCTATTTCATAGGTAATATTTGAAATTAAGTGTTGCCATAATTACCGGATATTATTTTACTGATAAATTTTATTAACCATCTTGTATTTTGTTTTGTCATTCTCAATAGCAATTATAAGTTTTAATAATAATGGATTTTGCATATTACATATTGCGTACAAGACAATAAACGTAATATAACGTTACGTATAATAAGACAATAAAAATATATTAAAATTAATGCCTTTTGCAAATTCTTGAACTTGAAAAAATAAAACTTTAATCTACATGAATTGTTATAAAATAGCTTTTTTAGCCCGTAGACAATTTGCTCAGCAATAGCTTTTCAATTCAACTTAAGGTTAATCAGAGTTGTTTTAGTAACAAACTTACATACCTATATTAATTTCTTCTAGAACATATGTTTAACTTGGTACATTATGATTTGAATGCAACGAACGAAAAGAAAATAATTATAAGCAAATATCATTACCATAAACAATTTTTTAACAAAAAAACATTTTATTATTAAACGCGTTATTACTTATATAGTCTGTGGTAAAAATTTTTCTGTAGTTTTCTAATGATATTTACTATAAGTTAAAATTGCTTATGTATGACGTACGTTTGTGTGCCTCACACCCACACACCTGTTACAGACAGGAAGACATAAAGTCAGTGGCAGTAACAAGTCAGTGCAATTATTGTTGCCAGCTCTGATTTTAATAAATATGTACAATATATATAATATACTTTTGTGCCCGGTGTATGGCAATAGGAACATTTTCTATTGGACGCATATCATAACTGGTGGGTGAATCGTTGGAGTGTACTACATTCTTAGACTACTTCTCAGTGTGCCCCTTCGGGGAAATACAGCCTGGAATTTATTTAATTATAATACGGGCATACTTATTCAATCATTATCATCATCACGTCAGCCTCTTGCGTTCCGCTGCCTTTCCCAAGGTGTGCCGCAACACCCGATCCTCCGCAGATCTCATTCAACCCCTATCACAATAGTCTACCACTAATTAAATCAGTAAATAAAAATACACATATTATAATCATTATTTTTGATTGAAATGAAATTTTTACTTATTTAAGCGCATTTTAATTATTGCTATATCATCACGGCAGCCCGTTACGGGGTAAGAAGAGGGCATAGACGGCCAAATATCTCTACCCTTCCTGACCTGCCATACTGCTTCCACGTTCACCAGTCTCTTCACACTTCTACACCAGTTTTTAGTGTTTTAAACATGAGTATGACAAATTTGCTTTATTACAAACGCATTATTTATATACACTTTGACTTAGATTGCGTCAGGACTGCATTAAGTATGCGACAGCGGTGGTCCCGGACTGCATAGATTATGTACTTTGTATTATTTGGTAATGTAGGCAAAAAAAGCTGTTTTATCTTACGAGAATTTGTTACAACCATTTGTCTTTTACATCATTATCAACTCTTGGTCCATTGTTGAGCACGGGTCTTTTCGGAATGAGAGCGGTTAAGGCCATTATCTGCCACGCTGGACAAGTTCAGTTCTATTAAAGGTTAAGGATGCAGTAAAATTAGACTTAACATAAATAGAACTAGATGTATGACATGTTTTCTTTTTACAATCTTTTTTACGACCACTTTTGCACACACGTCTCTTATCTATTCTCATAAGCAATTTTTATTTTTCTGCTTTACGATAAGGCTCTCTTTTCAGAATGAGAAGGCACTAGTCTACCAAGCTGACTACATGTGTCTTGACGGACGTGTAGGTTTCTTCACTATTATTTCCTTCGTTCTTTAGCAAGTGAAATTAAATTTTCATATGATGTATCACTTATAAGTGCGTGTTACATATCTGTACCTGAAATTTTCAGAGTTTCAAAGCAGACATCTAAGCGACTACATTCTTTCTACTTTCAGACTATCACGGTCCTTCAGTCCTATATATTCCTATTCAAAACTCTAATTGAAATAAGTCCATATTTCCACTTACCGTAAAAAGTAAGAATTGTAAAAATTTCTATTGAAATCAGTAGCGCTATTCATGGCGACGTGATTAAGACATGATAAAGCAAAATAATATCTAGTACTAAAATTAATTTATCCCATTACCTATAAAAGTCTCGACATTCCTGTAACATAAAGTGAAAAATGTTTTACTATTCTGTCAATGCCACATTTCCTCTGAACGATTAAAACTTAAATTACTTTTCATGTCATTACATCTTTTCATGTCTCCTCTGAAGGTTATCGTTACAACACAATCTCGTCTATAATCAAAAGTTTATTTTTGTTAAAATAGATTGTTTTATGTCTCATCAGTTATCCGGATTTTAAATTAAGCAGGATTATTTATTGTAAATAAATCGTGTAATTAAATTGACCGTGGTAGAGTCATATTACATAAATATATATTAATGATTAAATTGTGGTAGAGTATGGGGTATATTAATGGGGTTGAATTATTTGTAAAAAAATAATAATTTAAAAACAGCTAAGAAATATTCACATCAGTTTCAAAAACCGCCATGATCTTGTTCCTATTATTTTTAACATCTTTAAAAAAAAATTAAGCAGCTAAACAGAGGTCCACACCACCTATCGCATCAACTTAGAATTGGACAGCAGGAATAGGGCTGTGAGGATCAGTTAGTTTAGTATCGGATTTTAATTAAACCATCAGTACGTGGTAACTTAAAGTCTTCCAGCCTTCCCTCCGTCGGTTTCCAAATGTTATAAGCCAGGTCTTAGAGATTCTTCTCCTATCTACTCTCTTCTGTACCGTTTTTTATGTACTGCAGCTAGATCATTTTTGATCGTCACCAACCTCTTTATCTTCTATATCCATCATTCTAGACGATATTCCATAGATTTTAATAACCACTAATTTTTCGTTGTCCCCTTGTATTTAGACTTACGTAATGTAGGACATTTTAATTATTGACTCATAATTGTCTAGATAATAATATATTTTCAATTTTAGTAGAAGTACTTTTTTGGAAAGCGTACTTCTGTTTTTATATTAATTATTGTGTAATAATAGCCAAGACAAGAATTAGGTTTTTTGCAATGCGTGCTTCTAAGCGTAGTGGCACTGATGTGTCGCGGTCGTTGCTCCGCGCTACAACAAAACTGATAATGAGCGCCCTTACATTCGAATGACATCTAAAACATGCTAATAGCTTGAGTATTACCAATTCTGAATAAATGGTCGACCATTATGTACAATGCAATTTCGTTAACTGTTCATTGGTAGGTGAAAATCTAATTTCTATTGTGGTAAGTGTTTCTATTGCAAGGACTGTCCAGTCCATTGCTCCAGTCCATTACTCCATTACTCCAGTATTCCACTTGACTGATGACGTACGAAGTACGAAGGCATGTGTTCGACTTCCACTCGAGACAAATATTTTTTTTTTGTTTGATGAAAACGAGCACTTGTTCTGCTTGTGGACAGTAAATTAGCTATAGAAGTGTGTGGCTAGAAATGTGTATGTGTGATTGTCACGTATCTAGCTAAGACAGGATAGGCTCCGTTTTCCTAATCGTTCGGTAAAATTCATTGTCAGCTAACAGTCCGCTGCTGGACATATGCTTCTCCAAAGACGTGTTCCGAACCCGGTATTTAGTTCTCATTCAGTCTTCTATCCGCTATTATGGATTACGGCCATCGTTGGTTTGATGCGTTCCCATGGCTCTCTAGAGAAATATATTTTCCATGTAGAGTTCGGAACATCACTAATATTACCCCGCACAGTTCGTATGTCGAAAACTTTATTTTGGGGGAACTTTATATTGCGTTTTCGAGTGGCTACACAGCCCACTATCCATCTCATATTGGGAGAATGAAACGAAAATATTACAATGATATCCTATAGGACTTTCCCTGAGTAAGACTTCGACTTTAGTAAATATAAATTAATGTAGGTATATATTATAAATTAATACAAAGTCATCATATATAATATTTAAATGGAGCTAGTTCTTAATAATGTTAACAGTCGTCAATATAAATGGGTTTGGTGAACGTTGTCTGGTTTTATTTATAATGGAAATAAATCAACGTATTAATATTTTTTATTTTGTTTTCGTGCTTCGTGAACAGAATATTTTTTTGAAAGCGAAGCTAGTTTAGCGAATGCAATACAAGACACCTGGCATTCTTTAAAATAGATAAATTTATTTAAAAAAAATCGATTATTACTGACTAAATAAACATGTTCTTTATCTAATTGTATGTATAGTTTTAAAATCATCAGAATTAAAGCTACAACGACCTCTTATGACTACTCTCCTTACATGAAAAGAAAAAAAATGACAATAATAAATAGAATAACATTAAAATCCAATAAAGCATGGCAACATCGAGAGTGTAGTGTGTAAGCCGTAACAAACAACCCCAAAGAGACCCCAATAGATTAATAGCGGGGAATAGCGGAAGAAAAACACATTCTAACCGTCGTTTATTTTCCTCTCCCTCGCATCATGTCGTATAAGAGAAAAGATTATCCCTTAGTGCGAGAGTCAGTTAATGTTTTGGCTTAGGTATATGATAATTACTTTTCCCTATATTTTTGTTTGTCTTTAGGCAGATAGGACAATAAGTTTTTCTCCGTTATGTTTTTTTATGTTTATAATAGATAGGTAAATATTTTAAGAGGACAAAATTATAGTTAACTAAAAGAAATACTCTTAACAAAATCAGCTATGGACCTGCATTTATGAGTTCGGCGAAACTAATGAAATCGGTAGCTGTTCACTGTCATTTTAATAATCTTCAAGATATAACGAAGAACTCAATCGATGAATGTTAAATAAAAATTGTAAGAATTTAAAGAGTAAAAATTATTTTTAAAATTTTTAAAATATAATTTTTAAGAAGAAGACAACTTGCATGCAGTGAACGGAACGATATACACATGTGGATGATTTTCAGTAATATAATGTATGCGTTGATACTTGTATATTAGACTCTGCTGATAACAAGTAAGGTTACTATTTATTTTCTAGAACATTTTAATACCTAATCTTTTCCACTTATAATTTATTCCTATCGGTTCAGCAAAGTATCTTATGCATCAATATTTTAATTCAACTTATAAGACTGAAAAGAAAACTTCTTTGTTCTAACAAGAAATACTGCATATCTGATATTACTGCGTACTTTAAAACATAACGATGACACAATAAAAATGAAATGATTGTCAGCTCAAATTTATTAAAATTTCAAATAATATTTCTGGAATTCACCACTGACTAGTCCTAAGGGCTTAATCTGTATGAAGCCCAAATATAGCTTCAATATAACATTAACACTTTAAATTTTTATCAACCGCTCACAACAAATATTCGCCAGCCCTCCAACAATGTCGTCTCGACAATAGTTGCACATGATTTTCTTCCCATCAGCACACTCACACAACACGCCCTTATACGTGTACGTGTGAGCATCCTTCACTAACCCGTCGCAGAATGTAGTTGTAGTACAGTTTGCAGGGAAAATAGATATTTTATTTGATGTTTATGTCAATGATTTATTTTTCTCTCATATAATTGATGTACTTATATTGATTTAGTAAAATTTTTATCCTACAAATATACTGATATGATTATAATTTTGTTCGGTAGTTTTATTTACAATTCTGTTAAATAGATTTATTTATAATTGTCTTCAACAACTTTATTTACAATTTGATTCAGAGGCTTGTACAACGCTATACAGGATGTTACAACTTTTTAAAGTAAAGAGAGTAGCAAACGACAACAGAGCAGTCATCCACTTTAAATAGTTTTATTGATATATCATTATTTGCAGTGGGGAAAAATAGCCTCATTGACACTACTAACGTTATTTTAGTTAACTACGGTTATATTAGATTACGAACTAATAAATAACTTAATAAACAAATAAAACCTGTACCTGCACCTTAAATAACTTCGTTAAAATTTTAACGTCTAAATTCTGTAGAGCTGTGACAGAGAGAGGTGAGAGAGAGTAGAGAGCTGTAAACTGGAGAAACCCATAGAAATGATACACAATTGTTACAAATTATGCAATACTGCGTTATACGATTTTTTTTTTAATAAATCCTCAACATCTGTATCAATTATTGCCAAGACAAAGATTTTCAGGTCTCCGTATTATCATAACTACAATTTAACAGTATAGTAATGACTATTACGTATATATAAACCTAATCAGTTATTAAAATCGCAGCTGCCGGTTTAAACCTATTTTGATCCTTATCTTGACAATGAAATAGAAAATCTACAACCAGTAATAATAGATAAAAAACACTTAAGCAAATTATAATGTTTCTTCTAACGCTACGCTACGCCAGTGTGCGTGCTAGACGCCGCCTAGACGCGCTGACCCAGTGGCCGGCGACCTTGCTTTCTTATGTTGTTCCGTCGTCCCTCTCGCACGGGCCTCTCTCTCGTGCGTGCTCTATTGATAGTAAGACAAGGTCACTTGGACCATGGTTAGTAAAGGGTGAGAACTCGTCCTAGGAATCTGACGCTCGGATTCACTTGTTGGGTGCGCGACCCGAATGTCTTAGTTCACTTAGCTTTAGTTAACTTGGTGGTATCTTATGTTTATTGTTGTTATACTGTCAAGCTAGGTCACTTATGGGGTAAGCAGACATGCAAAGTACAAAATAATATGTGTAGTAATAATACAATGGCACACAGGGTCACAGCATATTGCTATCGCTAACTATCGCTTGTTATCTCTAACAAAAGGATCGTGAAGCGGTAATTTCAAAATATTGTGAAATGTAATATCTATAATATCTACCTTTGAACCATATATGGTAATAAGAACAAACAGATGTCTTCACGCAAATAGCAAATCGAGTGACTTTAGTTGTCTTCTTCTTACTATATTCTTGTGAAAATTCTTGATTATTAAGGTATCTCGAAATTTCGATGATACTATCGCGCTAATAGTACAGTGATGTACGTATTAGTGGCCCAGGTTATCAGTTTGGGTGTCCTCCTTCAATGGATAATTGAAAATAATTAGATTTTCATTAATTAAATCGATGAAAATTGTCCGCTACGTATAAAATTTTTTAACCAATTAAAAGTGACTTTAATATTAGGTTTAATTACTAGTATAATTTAGCTAATTTATATTAATATATATATTTTGTATTTATAAATTTATTAATAATTTGGCTTTCCCATTACTTTGGTTTTTATTTATACTCTAATATTTGTTAAAAGATATTTTTGTCGCATCTTGAAATTTATTATCAGGCAAACTTTTACGTTTTTGTTAAATTGATCTTTACATTTTTCTTTTTCATCTTTATTTTCAAAGAGCCTTATTTAAATTTTATTCAAGATTCCATCTAGCATTTCCCATTTATTACTTCCGTTGCAGCTTCGCGTCGTCAAGGCCATGTCGCGTGCCTTGACTGAGCTAAAAAGAGACTCAAACCCGTTCTACGACGCTCTAGTCAGTTCCTATAAACATCTGATTGAGATGTCGCCGGTTGTTTATGCGATATTTTACCTTGCAAGTACCGGTTAAAAATATCTTCTTTTAAGAAAACATTAAACTAAGAGAATTTTTAGGTTTTTGCTGCTTAACCACAAAATCTTCGCAACTAAGAAAATATTTAGGTTTCAGCCGGTTGAGCATAGCCGCTGTGCCTATTTGTGCCGTTTAGCAGCAGTTTGTGGGT
>DWEE01002471.1:0-11565 GCA_018245755.1 Parelbella macleannani
GTAGCATACTGAGTGGAACTCTAAATCAGATAGGGAATCGGAACAGGCTTATGATGATATATTTTACAGCACGAATTTTTATTTACAGTATACTTGCCCTCTGCAAATGAAGACATTGGCGATGGTAAACAAAGAATTCGGCTTCCCTTCTTCTGGATTCCAATACCATGGAGACCTGACTTTTTATCAACTGACACATTTGCCATGTCGACGCAATATCAAGAATACTGGATATAATATCTCGATATTCAATTATACTTTTCATGATTTTAACGAAAATGCGGTGGATTCCTTCATGAAATATTTTCTCGAAAGAGATGGTAAGATCTATACGATTTATTTCAGCTTTAAATTTAACATGACTCAGTTTTTGCAAATGTAAATATGAAAAAAACTAAGCAGTTTTCTGTTTTTCAATGACAATTAACCGCACAGTATCTGTGCCCGCTAATTGTCATAAATACAACTTTTTTAAAATAAGAAATCCATAAATTATAGCCAGTGTTATTAAAAAATGAACGCTGCACACAGCAATAACTGATCTTTTCTTATTTTACAGTTCGAACAGATATCAAAACTACTTTCATAAGAACATCCATTGGACATACAGGTTCATTCACAATTAATATATATCTCGGGATCCCTGAAACAACAGTTCTCTATGTGCCAAGTCTGCTGCAGGAACTGATGTGGACCTGGCCCCAATATCTCTCATTGGCCGTTATATTCTATTGGATTTTTGGAAGAGTAAAGAAATTTGTATTCAACAACCGTCTGTTCATGTCTTGGGAGGTAGTTCCATGGAAAAAGGAAATTTGAAAAACTGTTTTAGTGTTATTATCATACCAATTTTTTATTAAATTAGGTAGATTATCAGAAAATACCAAACAATTTTCTCTAAGAATAAGAAATGACAGAAATATAGATTTTATTTGTAAGTTTCAAATGGAATACTGAATGTGGAGACACAATAAACAATCATAGTTCAATGGTTATTACTTTAAAAACTCATTCATTGTCATCTCCCTCTCTCTCACTAAAACAGTTTTAGCTATCATCTGTTTCCTTTTTTTTTGCCATATCCAGGGCATACTAAGTGGGAAAGACATAGAACATGCTATATCTAAACTACAGTTATTAAAAACATATGTGTGACCAGTGATCAGCCTATGCTGAGCACTGGTCACACATATGTTTTTAAGTAATTAAACATGAATACAATGATTCAAATAAAAATTTTATTTACACTGTAATTTAACTGCTAAACTTATCTAATAATGGACTGGTGTCAAGCAAAAGTATTGTAGTATATCACATCTGTGGGAGATTCTATGAAATAAAATTAATCTAAACTAGGGATAATTTAAAATACATATTGTTTTAAGAAAAGTGATTTCATATTGTGCCTTACATAAAATCGACAATATTGTACAAACACAGCCTTCTTAATTATAAAAGATTTCTTCAGTTAAATACAAATCAGAAGTAAGTTTGCAAAATGTCCATTGAGATTTTATAGATTACGTAACATATGTACATAACATCACTATTGTAATAAATCCCCGAAAAGGTAGGCAGAGGAGTGCAGTACACTCCCACGTTTCCCAAGAGATGTCAGTGTCGGTGCGTTACCAACATTGATGTACCACAAGACCAGCAAAACACCCTCGTCTCAGCAAGTGCACCATTCGATCCCAAAGAATCTTTTTTAATTCCAACTGCAATAATATTGATTAGTTTCATACATCATGTTATGTTATACACAATATGAGGAGAGTCAGCCGGATTCTAGTTTGGTCCGAAATGGATAGTTATTTGGTGATCGGTTCTTTCTGTCTACCCCATTAGGGACAGGTTAATAATAATAATAATTAATTCCTTTATAAAAATCTATAAGGCAATAATTACCTGTACTAAAATTTCCAATTCATCATGAGGAGATTCAAACAACTGTACAAGTAGTTGCAACAGTCCCTGTAACAGCAACTGATGACATAAGGCCACTTAACACAGCTAAGTGCACTGGGCAGGGTTCCAAGCACAATTTAAAATACGAGGGCTCAGTTACAACATATTCCACCCAAACATTTATGCCCATGCCGACTATGGAAAACCTGAAGTAAAGAAAAGTTTGTTTCGGAATAATATCTTGTAAAATTATTAAAATATATGTAGTAATATTTACCATAGACATCAATATGCCCAGCATCTGAAACCAAAGTAGACACAGTGTTTCTCATGGTAAACAGATACACAATTGGTAAACTATTCATTTTATCATTGGTCATAAGATTGGTCGGACAGACTGCCTTGTTGGTCGAGCGGTTGCAAGCGCGACTGCCGATCAGGAGGTCCTGTGTTTAAATCCCGGGTTGAGTGCTATTGGATTTTCTAATCTAGAATTTTTAGTAGTGATTCAGAGTCTGGAATTGTGCCCGGTGCATAGCAATAGGCTCACCACCTATTCCATGGGACTTAAATATAACTGGTAAAACATAGGAGTGTACTACACAGTTCTGCCTTCCCTCTCGGGAATTACAGGCGTGATGTTATGTTTATTTATTTTATTAAAGTCATAATATGAACAAATACTTGTGTATATCACACACACATTTGTCTCAGGTGGAAATTACAGACGAGACCCCAGAAAAAGTCCTCTGGTAACCACTGGGTCAATGGGCCAGTTAAATATTCTCAAAGAATAAAAATGTAAATTCTTATCTTATACATTGGTACAGGGATGGCAGTCGCGCTCAATAAATCAACTCAGCAAATAAGCTCACTGAAGCTGACCAAACATCTACAAACTGTACGAACATTCACATGCACTGTAGATTTTAAATCATCTTCGATTGGCTTGTTAGAGTACACACCCTCACAAATGTAGCTGCATTGGCTAACAGATACATGTACTTCAATTTATGCTGTGGGTTTAGTTTGCTGCCCATTTTGAAAAAAGAATCCATGAGAAGTTCTGTAAATGTAAAGGAGAAATTTCATATGAAACATGAACATAAATGAAACAAAATCTGTAAATAGTTATATGAAGAAAATGTTAGAAAAGAAAATTACGTTTTAGAAATTTAAAATTCTCCACAACTCATCCCTATATGTACATACCAAAAAATTGTGGTATTCTAATCAAATGAACTGGGTGATTCCATTTGGGTATGGGCTTGGAGTAGCTTGGAGAGCTCGAGCGCCGTGTCAAGACTCACCCGAAGTTAAGGCCAGAGTTATAGGAGTTACAGTATGTCCACTAGAATAAAATAGCTATGTTATTTTCTTATAATTTTCACTGAAAACAGAACAGAACCCATTGTTACAAAAATAGAATCCAAAACAAATCCTTTACAATCAACTGACTTGTCAAATACAATCAAGCTTCTAGCTTAGATAAGTAGTATGTATACATAAGGAATAAAATTGTACATAAAGAATCATTAATTTAAACAAGTTTAAACTGCAATTGATTAAATCATTTCTATAGTCTGTTTAAAAAACATTTTTCAGGTTATTTGTAACATTCCGCTACAGAATCCAGATGTCCAGGCTCAAACAAATGCAAACGGCCAACCACTAATCATGATTGACCATTTTATTTACGCTAAAGTTTTTTATATGTATGAATATTTTGTTGTCTGCACGCACACTTGCTACACACCATCATCATCCACTGCTGGACATAGGCCGCTCCTGTGCCATGCCACTGTGGCTCGATCTTCACCTCTTCACATCCAATCACTACCAGCCCCTTTGCATATGTATATAGTCACTCCACACTAGGTTTCCGCTTTGTTGTGCACATCTTGTTATTTCCTGACTCTTTTCATGAGTGCTCCACCTCGTGGCTTCTGTGAGAGTATTGCACAACCACTTGACTATCGACTTATGTGTGAGCACCATGGCAGACCATTTTCTGTAAATTGAAATCAAATCACTGTTATAATTTATTTAATGAAGTACTTCTGTATGAGTTAATAATAAGGAAAATATACTAAGTAAATACTCTTTTCTATTTCCTAGTTTTCATATCAAAATTGACATAAAGATGCTGCTGTTGCAACCATCTGTAGGTGACAGAGACCACTTCACATCAAGTGGCCTGTCTGCCTGTTTGCCAGGCTAAATAAAAAAAAAACACCTAAATATTTTATTTCTTAACCTTACATAATATGTAAGCAAGAACAAACATTTTATCTACAAGAATTAAGCCATTCAGCCAGTATATTTGCCATTTGAGCTACAGCATTATAATTTATTGTAAGCTGTTCAATTACTTAATCCAGGTTTCCACCAGCGTGAAAATATCTCTTCGGCTGACCAAATATTCCCGGTTCCATAACATAATCCGAACTTTAAATTTTCCGAGACATTACTGCAGTAGGTAATTCTTTTGGGTTGTCAATTACTTCTTCTACTGATTGTTCCTTAAAGTAACAATATAATATAATAAGAAAAAAGCTAAAAAATAATTAAAAATACAAGTTCATAACTTTAAAGTTTTACATGAAACATAGTTTATATTGGTTATGATTTGTTCATTCTCAAGCTCTGTCTTCTTCGTATTGGGTAGGCATACTGCTAATGAATAAATAATTAAGTACAATAATACCTTTAAATCTTTGCGAAATATTATTACAACTTTATTTATATAAATACAGACAGCAATTTTAAATTGGTCTCTGACGATTTGTTGTTTGAGGTACTCGCTATACGCGAACGAAGCGGATGGTGAAGGAACACAAAACGATCGCAGCGCACGTTGTGGCAGGATTGTCAATAACTCTATGCCGTCTTGTGTCAAATAGGGATGTATGTGAAAGTCTACATAAGAAATCGATTATTATTGAGACGATTTTTTACGTAGTAATGTATAAATGCCTATGTCAAGCTCAGTGGCGTGCCATTGGTGAGGCCCACGTTTAGCAGTGGAAGGATAATAATAGCTATGTTCAACAGTGAACTGAGATAGGCTGATGATAATATAATGCAGCTTTTTAGCATTAATAAATCTATATTCCAATAATAGATTTTTCCTTAAAAAATAATCGTTTTCGTTATACCATTCGATGTTTTTCTAATTTTTCCAATTATATCCAAAATAAACGCCGACATATTGTATTAATTACAGTTTTATTAATTAAAAATAAACAAAGGAAAAAGAACTTCTTAAATAATCAAAACAAATTAAAGTTTTACATTTACAAAGTAACACCAAACTAAACTATTCTAATAAAAAATCCGTAAGCAATGAGTTTAAGAATAAGAGCTTGGGTAAGCGTTTGAATAATGTTCGGCTTTTGGCCTTAGTGTGGCACAAGCATTCGAGAACAATCTCTCTGCTGGAGCCAAAGAAGCCGGTACCAAAATTGATATAAACTCCCTCATAGCTTCTCAAGGATTCTAAAGCATCTTCTTTTTATCCTATTAGAGGTGCAGCTATGTACAAGTTTAATTAGGATGTGTGACTGTGACTGTGACTGGTTCTCATAGTCTCCACAAACAGTATGTTCTCGGCTTTCCAAATGTTGTTATTATCGACATCATCAGCGGCCGAACTTGTTGATGGTGGAATATGGTCAGGTTCACGATTTTTTTCAATGTTCGCCAATTCAATTTTAAAAAACGATTATTAATCGATTTTTATTGTAAGCAAATAGATTATAAATCGATTTTTTTATCAATCAATTACTTTGCATCGCTAGTGTCAAATTGCTATATTTTCATAAAAATTTATTCCACACTAACTTTGTATTTCAGTATAAACGTTAAAATTCGCGATATGGGGCACAGTGCGTGCTGTGTTGTAAACTGTAGAAACAATGGAAATAACAGTTCGTGCAAGTTTTATTCGTTTCCAACATCAAAATGGAAATTGGAGCAAAGAATAAAATTTATAGCTTCTGTGAAGAGAAAAAAGTAAGCAACTTAGCCTAGTACGATATTACTAAATACTTTTTATTTTTACTATACTGCGTGCAAAAATTAAATCATCTTCTATTTGTTTTAGTGCTGATGGGTCCCAATTGCATCTAAAACCTCTACAATATACAGTGAACATTTTATTAGAGGCAAAAAGTCTCATGCAGAGGCGAGCCCCAGCTACGTTTCAACAATATTCCCATTATTAAATCGGTGTAAGAAAATGGACCATTCTCAGGCCGCTACTAGATATCATCGTTTTATGAAACTGAGATATTCGGATCAACAATCGGTTACAAAAAACCAACAAATCTTTACATTTGTTGAAATAATTCCTTAGGAAAATGAAAAGGAATTTACAATGATATCCGATAAAGGATGCCAAGCAGATATCTTTAAGCAATTCGAATCGAAAGAAACAACATTTATTTGTAATAGGTATGTTCAAAATAAACACTGTGATACTGAGATCCAAGTGGAAATACCAACTTTTGCCAGTATCGTCACTACAAATTCTCCAAAAACTAAAGATAAAGGTTGTTGCACAAATTAAGTGACATTAACCAATCAACATCAACAAGTAGTGAAGTAGTTTTTCGTTTAATTTCATTGCAAAACAAGCTGAAAATCTAGTTGTCATTATTTGACAGATTTTGAGTCCCGAATTACTACAGCCACTAGGGGCGCTGTCATCGCCCACACAACGAATACTATTTGCCAATGTGACAACAACCACAGATTATACTAGTTTATGTAAAAAATATTCAAATACCCAGACTATTTGGATACAAATTCCACATATATTAATAATACAGAAAATTTTATTATAAAATATCGTATACAATAATTGTTGTTCTATGAAAAAAATATGTCGAAATACAATTATCGCCAGTCTAAGTAAGTGCTCTAGTTCCACGAATGTTTTACACGTTATAGTTTGCGTTTCTAGGTTGTTTTCAACTTTAAAGGTTACTACAAAAAAATTCTTAAAAGCGACCAGAAGTTTTTTAGGTCAGCAATATTAACACCAGGGAAAATTGTCACTGAAATGTTTATTACAAATTCTCTATTTAGAATCTTTTCACTGCGTTCTTATATATTGATTTCATATAACATTCAGAAGATCTAAAATTATTACAAATCAAAAAAATCTTATCTATTACACGACACCTAAGAGCGACATACATTATTTTCAGCAGCACTATGAGCAGAAAAATCTGTGACACCCCGCGAGGAGCGACTGCGATACGTATCTCTTTTCCGTATTGGTTCATCATGCATTTTCGTTAAATACCGACACTGTCGTTTAGTGCCTCCACTATTATTAGATTAAATTGAGATTATCCAATAAGACGTCACTATAATTATAAGGTCACTATTTATTTTAGTTTCTCTTTGCATACAAATCATGAAATCACTCCACACTTTTCTGCGTCCTTCGGGCAGTATGACCGCCTGTTGCCAGCGCCAAAACAATACCAACCTAATAATACTAAATGTTGCAAACGTAACCATAATGTTGCCCATAAGGTTTTTCTTTCACTTATTTATTTTAATGAATTTGCAATAACTTAATACGTTCTCAATATCTTTATATTTGGATCGTCAACAAAAGGGATGTCAATGTTAAACGTGAGTGAGCTTCTTGTATATGAGCATCTGTTTTATAGTCCAGAAGTAAAGTAGCCAGTTCGGCAGAAACTGATGCAGCATATTTGCTCACGCACTAGCCTTGAGCGCGGGGTCTTTATGATGTACGACCGTTAGCACCCTCGAGCGCGAATCGTGTATGTTTTACGCGGGCATAACTAACCATCGCCTGCGGAATTTAAACGAGCAATATTTGGAGAGCAGATTCAATTTCCTCACTTCGTTCCGGCGAAATATTTTTCGTATTTACATTCTATTCCGCGTGTGTACCAATTTCGCAAATATGGAGTTGCTTGTTTGTGTTCCTCGCACGAAAAATATTTCGTTTGCTTAAAACGTGTATTGGGCTGTAACAACATGCTATAACCACAGACCACTGTCGAAAGTGCAGTACATGTTGAATAGACCAGTTTGTTGGTTGTTACTCGTATATTTATTTAAAGTTTGTTTCAAGAGATTGTTAACTTCTATTTGGTCAATGTAGATTTATTCTATCATTCCGTTCTGTTGGTTATTGTTTTCCTTCAGTTTAATGTCGGTCACTTCGTTTCCATGTATACCTACGTATAATAATTTTTGGTCTAATTCATTCGGGCGGTAGTTTCACTTATGTGATTAGGGTATAGATGCATGGCGTGGTGTCGGGAAGGGAGCTTGAGGTGTGGAATCGTCTGGAGGTTGGGAAAGGGAGTTGATTGTGGGAAAAGCAGTCTGATATATTTAGTTTATTAGCAGTATCTACCTAAGTATAATCTACTTTTTTAAGGATACATGGAGAATATTTCGGGATTTGTTTTTTATGATATGTTTAACTTTGAAATATAATTGTCACCTATTAAAATTTCTAATCTTTTTATTAAACAAAAACCCCACATTTGAACTGTAAGACAACAGAATGCTTGTTTTTTATCGTAAATATTATTTTTATAGTTGTTACAACAACTTTGTTCTTGAAATGTATGTGTGAAAAAGATATTAATTTATTTATTGGACCGCCACCACAAGAGTCAGTGTTCACGATCTAGAATTCAATTATGCCTTGTCGGTACGAGCTAACAACTCTCACAATTATTAGTGTAACTCTCTGATATTTAACAAATACTTAAAGTATGTATACACTTATGTATTAACAATTCATAATACACTCTACAGTAAAGGCCTACAGGTGAAATGTACACAATATCCCGTAAATAAAAAAATATTTTAATTGTTATGTACGTATATAGCAGATATACGTATGAATATTCTATACAAAAAATATAATGTACGTAAGATTTCCAATCAATTAAAAATAAAATACAATGGTGATATAAATATGTAGACATCTCAATTTTGTTGTCAAGATGGCGTTGTTCAAAAATGTGTATAAACTAACATTTTCTATAAATAGATACAATATACATACTTAATAACTAGAGTAAACATGTTGTTGAGAACACGCGCCGGAAACCTTTGCAAACTCACGTATCTGTATTCATGTAACTGGATATTAAAATATTCGGGTATATTTCTGTCCTACGGTGAGCGTCTCGGGCCGGCCGTGAAAAACTTAAAATATTTACATTCTATTGCATTACAGTACTCGAGTATTTCTGCGGAAGAGTCCGAGCGACCTCGGCCAGTTCCTGTTCTCTACGCAATGGTGTAATCACGCGACGAGATTAACGATTTTAATTTCGCTAAGTGTGCCCCTTGAATAAGTGTGATATCGTCAATCCGAACATTTAAGTAGGGCCCTAACCCTCCCTCTCTGAGTCCCTCCGTGTCAACAATAGAATGATAAAAGGGTTGATGATGGTGATGACATTTCGGTCGTCAAGTGTTCCGATATTTAAATGTTTGGTAGGTATATATTGAATGAATAATAGTATATTAGGACGGGTTTTTAGATAGATTCTTTTGAAATATTATGTCTTTGCAATCGTCGCAGTGTTTATATCGACTCTCTCATCGCAGCCGGCCTCGGGAAAAATTGTTATACGAGTCAATACTTCTGTGAACTTTTATTTAAAAATCCAGGTACCTAATTATTATTGCATTCATAATTTTATAACTTTTTATAAAAATTATAGTGTTCCAAATTCGTAAATAAATTGATTTAAAACTGGTTAATATTAGTGAGAGTAAAACAATGTTTTGAAATACAAGTCGACAATCTCTAACTTCAGTTTTTAAACTAAATCATTACTGTCATGCCATTTCCCACAAGGTTAGGCTTAATTTCATGAAACTGAGGATTTCCACAGGCTTCGCTCCTATAAAACTATAAGAACTAGAAGTACATTACTACGGAAATATTGCTTCCGTAACAAACGAACACGCGTGTCTGATTGTGAGTGAACAAGTGGACGGTGGTTAGCTGAAGTGTAAGAGTAACAATTTTTATTCTAGAAATACCTACTAAAGCAGAAAATACGTTCTGCAAATAGCTCATAATGTTTGTTTTATCGTTTTCCATGTTGTTACTTGCACAAAATCTTTATCAACATGCAATGTAAACGACGCGCGGAATTAATTTGTATTTTTTTTTTTTTTTTTTAAATATTCAGTCCCTTTGCACTGGTCGCCCTGGCGCTGGCGGCCCGCGGACGTACGAGAGCGTACGAAAATAAAATCAGAGCTGTATGACAAAATAAAATGACCCATAATAAAAAAATTATATTTTCAAAGATATGGGAGAGTCCAATGTAAGTTGAGCTCAATGTATGTATGTATTAAATATAGATAATTATATAACAAAAAAAGTTTTGACTGCCTACGGTGATATACGCGACAGAAAAATTTACCGTAAAAATGTAGGTTTTTAACTACATAGTTAATATTATAATAACAATTCTTTCTCTCTATGTCAATAAATATAAAGTGTACATGAATCATTATGACAATGATTAAGCTAAGGCAGGGTTTCTCAAACTTTTGGCTCCATGAACCCCTGTACAAGTTACCTGATGACAGCGAACCCCTTAACTACCTAATTAATCCCCCCTCTCCTCCGCCCAAAGAAAATAATAAAATTGACTGTTGAAGATAATAAGGTTTTCATTCAAATAAAAGGTAACAAATGCAGTGCCAAAAGAAATATCTTTTTAATATTAAGTGATGAGCTTGTTTATTGTCGCAAATTGAATCAATTTTAGGAGCAATTTTGGATAATTTTAACTTTAATTCTGACTCTACCAGCTGCCATTACGTAAATCTTGTCGCGAACCCCCTAACGTCGTGTAATAAATTATACATAACAAAGAAGTTTAAAGTAAAGATAATCTACGAAGCAGTTTAATTTAATTAAATTGAATTTTAAACTGATATTTTATTAATTTTATATAAACGTAAATTTAAAACAATAATTTATATAAAAATTCCAGAATGCCAGACACGATAAAGTACTATTAAATGTTTCGTGAGGACTTGTACACATGATTATATATTTACCGGCTTAACTCACGTGCGTTTTTCCGGATGGCCCGGCTAGTTTCGGACCTGTATGAGGTCCTTCCTCATGAGCTCCCGCAGTTTGCAGCGAGGTTTGCAGCGGAGGCAAAGTACATTTGAAATTCCTAAAATTTTTGTAGCAGACGCACCCGAGGGGCCCTTTTGGGCTGTGTGAGCTCCCAACTAATTAATGGCAAGTATAAGGGATTTGTTGTGCAAAATTTCAGGTTTGGTCAAATATATCGCACTAGCCGTCCACTGACTCTCGGACCCTCAATCTCAAAATGACAAATCTTTGTACACATTAATTTTGGCGCGCAGACCTTTCTAACCAATCGGCTCAAATTTTGATCCCGTATTTTAACGTCCCGAAATAGTCCCCTGACCAACCAATACAGGGTTTCAACTGTGAAATAAATACTGCGGGGAACAATTCGGCCGCGGAGTCAGCCGAAAGCCAAAAGTAAACTTTTGGAACTCTGGAAATAATATTCGAGTGCATCGAATATAAGTCGAGTAATAAGATGTTTCTGTCCTTGTTCCGCTTAATCAAATTGA
>DWEE01002472.1:0-11564 GCA_018245755.1 Parelbella macleannani
GAGGTGGTGAGCATATCGCCATACACCGGCCACAATTCCAGACCCCGAGACACTACTAAAAATTCTAACTTCGAAAAATCTAATAGCACCCGACCCGGGATTTGAACCTAGGACCTTCCGATCGACAGTCGTGCTTGCAACTGCTCGACAAACCAACCACTCAATTGACAAATTTCCAAGATTACTATCTTCGAAATAATAATATAGAATAATAATAATGTATTCAAAACAATACTCACAGAGTATGTATTCAAAGCAATACAAACTAAACTGCAAATAGAAATAATAACGAACGAACAAACATAAACAAAACCATGAAAGGTCGTAGGTATTCGTTTTCCTCCTCTGTTCCGGTCTGAGTTGGGTTTCTGCGGAGTCACATATAGACTTGAAAGTTATTTTATGATCGTTCTGCCGCACGTCATTTTACGTACAATTAGACATATTGTTGCAGACTTCTGTGTGAAAATTTGTAGCTTCCAATTTTTTAATAATTATCCCGGAGTTCGTCGAAAAATTTTACATAAGGAAATAAGTAGGTATTTTCATTTTTTCCTTCTGTTGAAATGTAAAAAAACCTTTGGCAATAGTAAAATAATGCCTACAACATATTTATGGTACAGTTATAATCTATTATATACCTAAATGTACCTAATTAATATCACGAGGAATATATCCCATATTTTATTTGTATATGTTCTATGCTCTGTCCCTAAATATTTCGTTATTATTAAACATACGTTGTCAACTGCAATATTCGCGTGGTGACATTGTCGGCCGCCCGTGCCACATCCGAGTACTGTATAATATTATCAGCAATATCTGTTGTGAGCACGAAAATATTAGACAATCTGCTGTGCAGGAAATATGGGCGATAATAATCCGAACAAGATCACTTCCTTGTGGTCAGTGCATAATATATAACAAACAGCTTATTTCCCATTTTAAATACGAATTGTTCAAGAATATAATATGTTATATTGTATCCCTGCAAAAATCAGGATTACGGCAAGTCTGAGATCACGGTAATGAGTCGCTAAAACGGGTCGAAGGAAAACAGGAAACTACCTAGATTTTATCATAAAATTTCATCCTATTTTTAAACCCTTGTAGCTTCGGTATAATTAACACTAGAGAGTCTTATGTATGTATGACAATAAGAAGAAGAATAAGAAATCTGTAACTTTTACCATCTAACTTCCAGTAAATGGGTGCGTTTGTATATGGAAAAAAATCGTTTTTTAAAACTTGTCTTGTAATTTAAATACAGTACTTACTTATACTAGAAACAATAAAACAGTTAAGGGTGTTGCGAAATTAACTCCTTGGATTTACAAAATAAGAAATTAAAATACTAATTAACACTAAAATTTGATTTGTTCCCAGACTCTCTTTATTATATTTTACTTGAATAAATAATATCCTATCAAAAATATTTAAAATAAAGACCAACGTTGAGGTGAATCTTGTGAACAATATCTCATCGCTTTCACAGTAAACATTTTATCAAACTTCATCTATAACCGAGTTTTTATCTATATTAGCCCTAATTCTACTTACCTTACATATTGTTCGGAAACCATGACTTGGACGTTTGGTTTTTCTTTACACTTTCATCAGTCTTTCACCTTCTTTTCCACTTTATATTTGTCCGAAGTTTTCCTACGCTATTGAAAGAAAATATAAATGAAAACGAACAGTGATAAATAAACAATCAATTAAAACTTTGACCGTATTTGCTGTAAAATTTCAATTAATATTATTTACATATAATATCGCTTTAAACTAAAAACAATTAAACGAATAGACCTAAACAAACGGGCTACCTAAATCACGGGCAATAAAGCAAAATATGTAAAACATTTCCGTCCAGGCCAAAGGGATCAGGTGAAACTGAGTTCACATAGTTCCTTCGACCGCCGAGCAGGTTGTCATTGAAGTATGTCGGTTAGAATCCGCTGAAGTATTTCATTTGCGCTGGCTTCAGTATTTCATGTTCTAGCAGCTACATGTATTAAATATTTCTGAAGAGTCCTAGAATATTATAAACTTTTTACAGCTTTCATTTTTATTTGATTTTTCTTTATACATATCTAAGCGGAAAGCGGACTAGTATACGATTGTTTGGAATTACCTACTCGGTGCTAGGTAAATCTGTGTGACACATAAAAATAATAATATTTTAACAATTTTTCCCGTAAAATTCCAACGTGTCTGTTAATTTATAATAAATATAAAACACAATCGACAAATTTGATGCTTTAATTAGTTTTTAACTTTCTAACATAATAAATAACGAAAACTTCTAAATAACTAAGTGACTGTAGCAAGTAGTAATATTACTAGCAACAATAATCCTGTTACAAATAAATGTAATATACCTAATAACGCGTCTGTTTTCTATATGTACGTAGGTATACAGTTCTGCAGCTTAGGTAGAAAATATTTTACTTCCGCGGTAGAGTCCACACTACAACCTCACCAAAACGTATTACCATAACATGGTAATAGAAGCGTTGGAATTCAATTACATCAAAGAACTCCACTCTGATAACATTCGGTCCCCTCTGTACATTTTAGCAATAAATAAGACCCAAAACTTCCGTTTGATCGATAAGGGTAATTTAACTGGATAAAAAAACTTCTCTTGAACGAAGGATTAAAGAAAAACCCCTTCTGGGGCCCTACTCTTGTTAATAAAACTTAGCAGCATATTTCTAGTCACAAACTTTTTATCTAAAAGTTAGTTCTACCTAAGTGTATGAAAAATATTTAGTGAACGAAAAACCCAATATGCAGAACGAAAAAAATATGAAAAACACAGAAAATATTGTATCAACGATTACAAAATACGATAGATTTTCCATAATATGTGTTAAACGTTAACCCTCGTCATTTTGAGATGTAACATGTTTTCATCAAAAATTCCTCAAATAATTTGTATTATGCTAAAGATTTATTTACACGAGAGACAATTACTGTAATGCACCCTTATATAATTATACTAAAAACGACCAATAATTCTAATACTCGTACTTTAATCCATACTAATATTATAAATGTGAATTTGTCTTCCTATCTATTACACTTTCACGACCGAGCCACTGGACCGTTTGCGATAAAATTTTGTATGGAGATAGTTTGAAGTCTTAGGATGAACATAGGTTACTTTATCTTTCAAAAGGCAACCCCTAGGGGGATAAAATGAATGTATTATATTAAATTACACTTTCACCGTAAATCACTTTACCGTGATTAAATTTTGTATGATTCATAGAAATATATTGTAATATCGGCTTCTGTATAAGCTAAGCCGCGGGCAAAAGTTAGTGTAATACATCCGCTTAAGTTCCAACAAGTTAAACAGTTCCGCTTAAGTTAGTGTTATAAAACTTATATTATCTCCGTCAATTGATTTAATGTAATGCTGTAAACGATTTGGTCTCATTTCTTCTTTTAATTAATAGTCTTGTAATAGATAACAATAAAAAATGTATAACATAAAAATAATTTAGCTTTTAAATATCTGATGATTCATCATCAGCTATCTAAAAGCATCATCATCATTTTCAGATGATCAGAACATTTAAACAGTAACTATTATGTAGCGAACCAATATCTAATCTATGAAAAAACCCTAAGACTAAGTAAATTCGGTACACACTCTACCGTAGTCCCCAGTAAGCTGTTGTTAAGCCTTGAGGAACTTAACAAATTTACGCAGTGAATTCCTCTCCTCACCCTTTATAAATCTCCCTACTTGTTTCTTTGTTTTTTTATAGGTAAAACAAATACGAATATAAGAGGGATACACATATGATGTGTATCGCATAATTATGTACCTGTGGGATACTAATAATACATGATTATGTACCCATGGGATACATAGGTACATAATTATGCGATACTCATAAAGTTGTACTACTCGTATTGGCGCGTGAACTTAATTATATTTGTGTGTGCGTTTGCGTGTGTGTCTATGTGTGTATGTGCGTGTTTATGTGTGTGTATGTGTGTATGTGTTTGAATTTCATGTACATCAACGCGACGTTCTCTCATTACAATTATGAGAAACATATAGCACACTGGCCCCGTTGTGTCGATAGGTGGAAGAAGAACTACGTGGCATACGACTGCGAAAAGATTTCAAGTTACCCCAAAAAATCTCTCTAATCTATAACTACTAAGAAGGAGGAGTCTTACATAAATGTTTGTTACAGGGCTCTGTCACTCAATTCCCAGTGGTTTGAAATCATAATATCATGTGTCGTAACTCTTATCTCCACATTAAACGATAAAAATCACCATCAAAATCAACCATGTTAGTAGCTAAGTACGGATCGGAGTCTATACATTCTTTAAAGAATATAATTGAGAACTCTTAGTTGTACAGGTTTTCTCATTTGATTTTTTCTTTCGAAAACTTATAACAATACTTATAAATAATTAAAAAAAATATATAACAATACTAATCGCTAATATGTAATGTGACGTACATATTTATGTATCTATTGCCCTCGTACACAGCATCTATCTACGACCGCTGAAATTCTATTGCAACATACATAGATACATTTGAAACATTAACAGTGTAGCACATTACTTTAGTGAATTGATAATCGACTCTAAGAAGAAGAAAAAAAGTCGACAGAATGTTATTTGCATTTTTTTTTATTGTACCAGATATGCAAAGACAATTTACCGCGTCTTACACAAACTGCTTCTTTTACGCTGACTATTCATGAGCATAGCTTCTTTATCCCCAAGTAGTTGCTACCTTTGAATATTTTGACACTCAAGCGACCTCGTTTTTTATCAGTGCAGCTTAGCAGTTGAACTTGAAGCTTTAAACGGGTTTACGTGTGTGAAAATTTCTAGTGAGATGATCGAAAAATTAAATTCAATATTATAAAACTTCTTGTGAGTGACTTTTGTAAACATATAGAAATACTTTTAAAAATGTGCTTATATACAAAAGCAGACAGACCACATAATGTTCAGTAATTACTACAATTAGATATCCGCATAAATATTAATTAACTCCTACTTGAAGTGAGTGACTGAAGCATGCTACTGTGGGGATATAAATAACGCCGTTAGCTAACATTTCTGCTCACGACACTGTTGAGACTCTAAGCAACCAAGAATATGAGCCGACAAACATTGGATAAAGTGTAGTTACAACTCATATAATTATATTGGAATCGTCGATCGGAGCACCGAAATGAAATAACACAACAGGCCTGTTTCCCCAAAGGGGCATACAGAGGAATGTAGAGACCCCGACAATTTACCAGTTTTGTAATACGTCCCACTATAGAATAGAGGCTGAACCTATAGTCAATTAAATAAGAAAATAAACAAACAGGGAACGTATCATCACGCCTGTAATCCCCGAAAGTGTAGGCAAAAGACGTATACTCCCACACTTCACCAGTTTCGTTTACGTCCCTCAATGGAATAGGTGTTGGTAAACAAATAAGTGATATAGAAATATAATCTTCGCCTTCGTAATGATTCGATCTCGTTATCAAGTTTCTGTAGTCGCTGCCGGTAACGGATACTGAGTTTAATTGTTAATTGTATTACCGTACCTCCCGCTCGTTATCGAATTAACGTCCACTCAAAAGAGGTTTAACTTGTTAAGGAGAGGCTAAACGAGTTGGTAACTTTATTCGAGCTCCGTGTTTTCGATTGTAACTAAGAAGCGTGGTGCTTAACTGGGATTAAGGGAGTTGTTTCACCGCGACTTAACGATTAATAAACGACTAAACTTCGCGCTTTTCTTTGACTATACACTCATACCGGTTTCGGATACTACCGACTCCTCTATCTGACAGTATCTGACCCGTATTTGGCTAAGCAAGTGAGTTTTGGCTTTCATTGGTAACTGCGTCCATCATCATCCGCGATTGCATGGTCTGAAATAAAAAAGACAATAGTAGCAATCGTTATTTAAACAGATGTAGGTATGTAAGACTCCACTGTTGGAATGTTGTTTTGGACTCATAGTTGCAAAACTTAAGGCAATAGAATACTATACTTGCCAACTGGGGGTTCAAAAAATTCACACACCTCAGAGACGCCTTATACATGAATGTAATAGCAATCATATCCAGTATTGAAACCCGTTAACGTCTATATTCTGTCCTAAATGGTTCAAAATCTTCGGTCGCTTATCTGTCTTTAGTGAAACAGATAATTTAGTATTCCTAACAAAGATCATAAGTCGTATTCCAAGCTTACAATGGCTTTAAAACAAATATATATTGTATACAATAATTATTTTACTTGAAATCCGTAGACAGAACTTGATCTTGATTCCTTAATCAGAATTGTAATCAGGGTAACCTAATTTTACTCGTATTGTTTTTTAAGAAATATGTACACATTTACGAGTACATTAAGTAAAATAGTAAATATGTTTTCATGGTTCTGTCTTTGCCGACTCGTGTCGAAACAGCGTTATGAAATATTCATACATACTCTTTTGTTATTAAGCAGCCATTGTGCCGGGCGGCGATTTAAAGAATAAAAATTTTAAATATTGCTCTTACTTACTAAACTTTTTGAACGATGTCCAACACACCCGACCCCATTAAAACGAAACGGCGCGTGAAATTAGAACCGTTAATAAGACGAGTCTCTTTGTGCCTGTAATCGGTGGAACCTGCGAACAGGGCGACATGATTTAACGAGAAAAATAATTAAAGTGTGGACGCCAGCAATTCTCTGTGCCCTTCCTAAAATTGGGCTTGTAGCTTCCATATATAAATGGCACTTTAATCACTCATTGAACCTCTCGAACGTTATCAAGTCTTTATCGGGATTTCAAATTGTTTTTTTACGACATTTTAATTATTTTTTCGCTGTGTAATAAAAATCAGACGTTATTTAAAATACAATTTATTGTTGCCATATGTCTCCCAACTTTGAACCAAAGTTTGGAAAGCGTAGTTCTGATCTGTATCTGATGATTAATTATAGAAGCTTATCCAAGGTTTCTCTGGCTTAACAGAAATATTTTCGACTTCCCATATTTGCCTCGTAATTAATTTCTTAAATTCGTAAATATTTACGAATGTCTTCAAACATTTTACAGTGTCCCAATCTAATAAAACGTTTATTTTTTATAATAGTTCCAAAAAGAAAACAGTGCCGTAAAGAAATTTCGAAATGGATTCAAATTTATGTTTAAATCAAATTCCAAGCCCCGAACGGAATTGCTAAAGAATGTTATAAAAAGGGAATCGTCTCTCTCTAAGCTTAAAATCCAAGGCTCTTTCATATTACGTTTGTGTACTTGTGTTATATAACTACCCTCAAAAAAGGTCGCACCTGGACCTTCGTTGCGGTTTCTACTTAATTTTAACTAGTTACGAAAATCAATATAACATATTATATTTTTTTGTAAGATAAATGTTGACCATTCTTGGCTTCGTATATAAATCGTATGAATTGTAATTAATTCTGAGTAACATCCTTCTGACGCAGACACAACAGAATAAGAAGTAGTTACGCGGAATGACTAGATACTTCTTTGTATTATAGTAATATTCGTCAAATTCGTCAGAGTATACATGCTGACGTGCCAGCAAGTATAATCTGCATATAACCTAATTACGAAATCAAGACACCGAAAAGAATCTGTTTATAATCGGTAATAAATTTACATACTCGTACATATTTTTCAATGTTTATGTAATGTGCAGTTCTTTCATACCTTAGTAAAAGACATTCCTTAGAAACTTATCTGACACATACTTAAATAATAGTAAATAAACATTGAGATATTTAATGTAATATTCATAAACTGATCATTTACACGCTACCCGAATAAAATTTATCGCCAAGTGATTTTGTTTTAGTGAATATGTATGTATACCCTAACAGATTAGTAGGTATATACATACGTGATACCTATGAGAAAATATCTCTCATAACATCTTTGTCTGGTTTGTTATTCAAAAAATATAGTCAGGCTACTCTTAGAGCGGTACGACACGAAGCGTCAATTGCCAATAGCTATTACAAATTTTGTTGCCAAGAAAAAAATTGACAAATCTTATTAATTTATAATAATGAAACGACTTTGAAAATATTTCTGCACCTTCAACTGCCATCTCACGGAGTAGCAATAACTTTTCTCATTTCAAATTAAATAAAAGTTTGACATATTCCCGGAGTTCGGTCATTAAATTACAAATGGCGGACGGTGGCCATAAAAGTTGGATAAAATTTCAAAGTATGTACTGTCACAGCTCCCAGGATTATAACGAAAGCCGAATAGTTTTTGATACCGCATTTTTCACGCTATTTGAAAATATTTCGAATAATTGACGATTTTACCGATATTCCTTTTATTATTCATATTTTGTCTCGGCTGCCTTATTGGTTGATTGGTTGGAAGCGCGAATACCAATCGTGAGATCCTAGGTTCGATCCCCGTAACGAATAGTATTAAATTTTAAACATGAAATTTCCAGTAATGGCTCGGCGTTTGGACTTGTGCCGGTACATTGTCTAGGTATAGTCTCACTACCGTTTCCGGAGTGGGACGTAAACGTAACTAGTAGAACGTGGGAATGTACTACACTCCTCTGCCTATCTCTTGAGATTACAAGCGTGATGTAACATTTTATGCTCAGTTTGTGCTGCACAGCAAAACGTTTTTGCTACTATTGGATAAACGAATAGTGAATACAGCTGATGCACCATTAGATGACATCATGATATATGAGCCTAGGTGAGCATTCATTTAACTGAACTCTTTATGGCCTAACAGTAACCTGACAAATGATGTTAATTTTGTCATGGTAATGAATTTTAATTACCTCCGGTTTTACAACGATGAGTGTTCAGTTTCCCGAAACCTTTTTTCGCTCTAAATGGTCCGTTAACTAAAGATTTCATAAAGACCACCGAAATTGGACTGCCAGAAAAATGTTCGCAATCATCTCTTTTGAATGGTTGAGGTTTCGCATGAAAATTAATTTATTTCAGACATCAAAGGGATTTCGGCATTATGCGGGACCTGCCTGTCTAATCAAATGGCGCTTCATGTACCTACTATTATATCTAAAAATATCAATCATCTATGCCGCATCAAACCATTAAATATATATTTTATCGTAAATATAAAGTAATTAAAAAACGTTACATCATGTTTGTAATCCCCAAAGGGGTAGGTAGAGGAGTGTAGTACACTCCCACGTGTCACCAGTTACGTTTACGTCCCATTGAATAGGTGGTGAGCCTATTGCCATACACCGGACATACATCCAGACTCCGACTCACTACGAGGAATCCTAAATTAGAAAATCCAATAGTACCCGACCCGGGAATTGAGCCCAAGACCTCTCAATCTGCAGTCGCGCTTGCAACCACTCGACCAACGAGGCAGTCAAAGTAATTACTCAAACATTTCCTAATATTTCTCAATGTAAATTAATTACTTCTGAAATAGGTACGTCTAATTGGTGTAAAATTATATCATATTTTCATTGACTATACATACAAACATACATATTATGAACAATACATGTGAAACTGTAAATCGTAGGAGAGATTTTGTACACGTAACAATAAGAATACGTAACTAGCTTTTTATTAATTTTATCGTCCTAAGTTTTCAAACAAATCCTCGTTATTTCTAATATGATTATTGGCTGACAGCTATTACCCTTAGAAAACCTCAATGTGCTAAATTACTGAAATTACGTCGTACACACACTGAAAAAAAGCTTATTGACAAAAATTTACATTATTTCCAAATATGTACTTGATGTAACTTTACAAAAATTGAGATATTATTTTGTAGCCTATGATCTCGTCACTGAAGAACATTCACAAACCTGCCAACTTCAAATACGAAAGTTATATTACTGTGAAAATAAATAAAACTCACTTAAACGGGCACTTTGATGTTAGATATACACAGTATTCCCTAATATACTTAAAACTTGGCGTTTTCTTCGATTCCTAGATCTCTTTTGACCTAATAATGGCTTAAGAGAACTTTCTCTATTTTTCACATTTAGATATGTTTTCGGCGAGAGATTATATTAATGGAATATTCTTGAATGTTTTCATCAGATTACACCAAATTAAATATTAGCAAATGGGTGTCGTCTATAGCTCAGTGGCGTGCCATTGGAGAGGCCTATGTCAAGCAGTGGACGGGAGTAGGCTGATAATGATGATGATGATGATGATGATGCGTGCTTGAGGGTAGACGGACATTGAATTCTACTGGCAGTTGTATCATTCGTCAACGTAGTTATACACTCTTGTAATCTTAACCTCAAATCCGAGTTGGTTCATTTACGCGTGAAATCAAAATACAATATTGTTAGTAACGTTCAAAAATTTGGGCAGTGGTAATGTCGTCTCAGGTGAACTATGTACCACTAGTTATAGATTAATCTTCAATCGCTCCTAACACCATTTCTCTTGTAAAAGACGTTACTACATGAAAAATATTTTTAAGCTTATGTTCTGGTTACACAATTTCAACCAAATTTGTATGTGCTTCGTTGTTAGTCAAAGCCAATCTAAGGTAGGTAAGGCACCCTTATTTTAGAAACGACCATATCATATGATATTTAGGAAGTTCATGGCTAAACACTTGATTAATACACAACACGTGTTTTTATTTGAATTTGATAATATGCATGAAATCATATCAAGACTAATTTTATCAAGCGAACCTAATTACTTGCTTCAAATAATGCAAACGGAAATTATTACTACCCAAACGGAAATTATAGACTCCTTTTCCTACAGGTACGACATCACGAGAAAATGCTGAAAGAGCAAGCGAAGAAGATGAACGTGAAATCCCTGGCATCGAACAAGGAGGACGCCGGAAAGAGTGTGGAGATCCGGATCGCTAAAGTGGCGTTCACCATCTTCTTCTTGTTCGTGTGTGCGTGGACACCCTACGCCGTCGTGACCCTGACTGGCGCTTTCGGTAACAGGTAATGAAACCTTGACGTAATTAAATTAAGAAAAGAAGATACTGCCTTTGATCAAAGCTACGACTGAAATATTGACCTCGATTGACGCCATCACGTCTATACCCCATGAGGAAAGGGTCCTATTCGAACTGCGGTCAACCTTAGAATCAACTAGTATTTTACGAAAGGTAATTGTAAAATTTCTAGGATACTGATTAATCGGACTTCATTTGGTATTTCTTTCAAAGAGTAGATAAATAGCTTATTTGAGGGCACTCACGAATATGATCATTTTAATATCTACTATCGTAGGTTCAAGCCGCTGATCTGGATCATGCTGCCGAACGGCTCGCAGTTTACAGAAAGGAATACTCTCCTGAATAGTTCAGCTCATCATTAAAAGAGCACGTGTTAGCAAACAAATGTGTATGACT
The DNA here is from genome assembly GCA_018245755.1 of Parelbella macleannani. Lineage (NCBI taxonomy): Eukaryota > Metazoa > Arthropoda > Insecta > Lepidoptera > Hesperiidae > Parelbella > Parelbella macleannani. Next base: position 11,393 of record DWEE01002472.1, read on the forward strand.
AAAATCCCTGTCACTTTTCAGCGTGTCTTGTTCAGTTGTTCTTAAGTCCATTAATTATACACGGTTGTAAACTCTGTACTCCATGTTAATTAGTGAACTTTTAAAAGCGGACAAACTTACATAAGGATTATTACGTTATTATGTGCTTTTCTAACCAAATGGAACTGAGCAG
>DWEE01002473.1:0-11564 GCA_018245755.1 Parelbella macleannani
TTGGAATAATGAAACATTTCCAATATTATCTTCCTGTAAATGAAAAACCGTTAGAAGAGTTCGTTGCCCCGGAAGCGGGACGTTTTTACCCACTTTTCCGGGGTTATTTTAATTATTCCTAGGCTTTGTCTCGGTGAAAGGAAGTGTTTTCAGTTTCATCGTTGAAGAGTATAGCTTTCGTAATTTACACAAAGCCTCTTTGTCCTTTTGAGCCCTTAATAAGGCAGTGAACACACGGAAAAACAAGCAATTTAACAGCAATTCGAAGCGAAAATAAACATGTCGTTAAGAGGTGTTGCGATTAATTACGTTTTTAATTATGGAGGTTCGGTAGCTAGACTTTGTTAAGACCGGCGAGTTTGAAAGTATTAATTTTAAAATTTCACAGTTGTTTAGTCACAAACACTTATCAATTTATAATAAAAGACGCGGCTTAAAATCTTATCGAGGCTACTGTTATAAATTCCTACAGGTTAGTCTTGATCAATATAAATAATAATATAAATTTTATTTAAGATGAAAAGATGGAAGCAAGCATTTGAAATGATTACATCTTTACTAAGCAATCGTCGTCGTCATCGTCTCAGTCTGTCTCACTCCACTGCTGGACATTGGCCTCCCCCAATGAGCGCCCCCGTGCCCTGTCCTCGGCTTATCGCATCCATCCATCCATACTAAGCAATACAATTCAAAAATCCTTTATAGTACACAGCATAACAAGAAAAATGCAATACAACAGGAACAAGAAAATAAGAGAAGAACAATAGGCGGTCTCATCGCTAAAAGACAGATCTAGAGACGACTTACGAAGTTTATTTAGAGAAATAGAAGAGAAATGAGCAAATTTGTGATGATATCTTGCCAGTTTCCGCGCGTTATAGCTCAAGGGTCTAAGCTCGTGAACGCCATGTATAATCAGCATTAGCTGGCGACATTTTCGAAATGAAACAATATCTACAAAGGTTTTTCTTCTTTCGCCTTTGTATCGGGCCCGTTGAACGTTAGGATTTGTATTTATTAGTACTTCTGCGTTCTTTGCGCTTGGTGTTTCATTCTTTATATAATCAAGTTGACCTTTCTCGTGCCCCGAGAATATTACAGAGCTCACAGTATCGTATACATAGCGTTTGATTAAAACGAACGGAGAAACGTAATTATTGTATATTTGTGTCCCTAAAAAGCCAAGAAAAGACACGGATTCGCATAGATATTTGAATTTAGAAAATTCGAGAAGCGGAACGAGGGAATTTGAATTTAGAACAATCGATCTTTTAGCGTAAGACTAATTAAGTGGATGGCGCTAATGCGAAAATCGCGCGATTTTCAAACTAGATTAGTCGCGTTCCAATCTTGATCGCAAAAGCTTCACAAATGAAAACTATATATGATCATTTGGTTACATTGGATCAGTAGGATCAGCAGTAAATGTTTAATCGTACTGTCTTATTCAAATCTCGCATAGTATTGGTATGGAACGTATGCTTATGGCATTCTCCTTGTTATTCTTTTAAAATGTTATCTAAACTGTGAACTAATATACTAATATGCCCCTGACATAGCAATTAGTCGCCCAAAACCTTTTAATTATAAAAGTGTACCTTGTTTTATTATAAAATAACGCTTGAATTTTACAAAACGCTTGAATTTTACCGAAGAGATAGGCAGGGGAGTGTAGTACGTGTCACCAGTTACGTTCAAGTCCCATGGAATAGGTGGTTAGCCTATTGCCATACACCGGGCACATTTCCAGACTCCGGGTCATTACTAGAAATTCTAGATTAGAAAAATCCAGTAGAAACTGACATAAGATTTGAGTCGTCTTGGGTTCTCCCGATCGGCAGTCGTAAAATACGTGTAAAATATTATTCGTTAAGTAAAAAATAATTGATTTTATATACATCGATTATATAATCGTTAATACTATGTGTATTTTGAAGAACATTTTGTTCATAATACAAAATCTCTAATAATATTGAACAACTTCAAACACAGCAAGACCGGACGGTGTTTATGAAACTGTAGCCATAGTGTTCTTCGACTCGCTTCGTAACATTGATTTTTTATAGTCATTAAAACCCTAAACCTCAATTCCCGTTCAGTTGATTTTCAGTCCAGTGAGGTAAATCCATATGAATTTAAAAGTTCTAGCCTTTCCTACAATAAGGATTTCGAACTGAAATGTTGTGGGAGAACACGAAAATGTTACTTTCTAAAAAAACTATTGGCCGAAACTCTCAGCTATATTACCAGGTTGTTCAAACCGGATTCGTATTTCCGAAGTAAAGGAGACTTAAAATAGAAAAAAAAATTACTTTACTAAAAGCAGAATTAAACTTCTCTACAGTATTGTACAAGATGTGTACTCCTACTATATTTGTACGTCTAATAGTACAGCGATATTTACTGCCACTGCCATAGTATTCAACATCAAGTATAACTAATTCTAAAGCACCCGAAAACTAAATTGGAACGTCCACTGATTCATCGTTGTAACACTGATTTATAGGAGTAGAACACTCATAACAGGAAAATAATGTATCGAGCAAATGGAACGTGAAAGTCGTATGAAGTATGAGGAAATCAATCCACAATCGTTGTTAGGAACGGAACGTTGCGCTAAAGGGCCATTTCTCACTGTGCGGCGCACGCCGCGGGTCAGGGTCGCGCGGACATTTGTACATGTCACGGCAAAATAAACGCCACTAACAATACGAATAAGTATTCACCGTCAGTAAACCGCTAAGCCTCTCAATATGTGGTCGTTGAGGCCTAACGATATGCATATACGATTTTAACGTCTAGCGTAATATTGGATATTCCATATAATTATAGGTAGGTACATTTTATTGTACACCGTACAGAAGAAATATTAACAAGACAAATGGGTACAGGATAATTAATAGTAGAATCCACAATATCTCATGGGTCATAGATGTCTGCCTATGTTGTTTTCTATGTCCTTAAATTAGTGCATTCAAATTGCTTTGGTTCCAATTTGTGTTAACACATTCAAGTGCAATTCAGTAAAATTGAAACCAAAAAGCTCTGCGCTCACCCACACATTGCGACGAGCGAATTGTTGTATGAATATGCATTGCATGCATATTTATGTTAACCAAACATTCGGATCTAATTGTGGTCGACAAATATACATGCACGTTCGCATTTAATATTTATCACTATTGTTCTTACTTCACGTTCTGAGAACAACAGACAATAAATATTAGTCTGGCTTACACAACTGATTCTACTATGGAGGAGACATAATGCATATTTCAGTAGATGATAGCAAAGAAGTAACTGTGTGTCCAACAGTGGAACAATAAAAAGGTTTTGACATTGATGATGATGATGATGATAAAGCAGGTCATAAAATGTTGTTACATGTGGCACTCCTGGTGTATTGTTGCTTAAATACTGCTATTCTCGCTTATCACGTTACTACAATCAATTTCTTGATTGAGAATCTACAACCTATGAACATGCTCTCTTACTATTCTGATATTCTGTGTCCTGTACAATTCTTTAGTAGACCACATCTATGCCAACAACTATGTTGATCGTTAAAAATTGTGGTTTAAATATTTTCTGATTACAAAGAGCTTCCTATTGTTGGTAACGATTTATTACGTGAATACTAGTTTCTATTTCATTATATACACACATGTGGAATATATCGCAATCAAATCAACAACATCAATTCTAACCAGATATTTTAAGCTAATTAAAAGGCTTTCAATTTAAGCAAAATTGATCAACCTCGAATTAAATATTAACAGCTCATTAATCAGAACGAAAATTCACCGGTTCGGATCGTTAAAATTCCCTCGGTGAGGTTAAGAGAAAAATTAAATTGTATAAGGGAGTAAAAATTACCTAACTTCACGATTTATGGTTATTCTTCCATCCTTAATTAGAAGTTAACCTCCGCGAAAATTTGTTAACCGTATTACTTAATTGATTGTTATGTACGATAACAAGGTAAGTGCCTTTATTACATTTCCGAAAATTTATGCGTAGTGTTCTTTCATCACATGAGCATTTATTGTTCCACTGATGTTTACGGGTGTCTACCAAGGCGCATCACTCAGGCCTCCGCTGATCTCAACCACCTGCTGCTACATTCTTGAAGTCATTGATACAACATATCGAAAAAGGACCCACAATACGTCTGCCGTTTTCCGTATTCACTCCAAGAATCATCTGCTCCAGCTAGTCATCATCTCTATCAGCTTACGGTTCTAAGACATGCGACCAGTCTCCTGTCACTTCACCATGCTAATCCCTTGAGCTGAAAGTACTAAAAAGTTTCAAATTTAATAAAATTATATAGAATCAATCAACATTTGAACATCTGATACTGCACTTCATTCTCATCCCATTAGACAATTCCAGGATTTCCTGTCGTTATGGATCTTATGCATGAAGTGGTCCAAACACTATTAGTACTTGGACTGCTAACATTGTTCGGGTATATTGAGATTGAGCTTACTAAAGCGCTCTGAGTTTCCCAATTAGATCTTTATAATATAGTTAATCCATCGAAAATGTTAACCTACCTGAATTTTACTTAGTCATTCACATCAGTTTTACAAAGATATCATCACATGTAAAAGCCATGTTGTCAACCGCAAAGATTATAAGTGTAACAAAGAGATTGGGCGTTACAGCATTAGTCGTGTAATTTTGAGATCCGTCGTTCTAATCAGATTAATAACAGATAAGCGCGATAATTTCCATTAAAACCGCTTCTGTTTTAGAATTAAATACCTTTTAAAATTCTGATTAAAGTTTTTATCATCAAAAATTAAATCACATTTCCAAGTGCGGTTGCTACAGTCTCAGCGAAAAAGCGAGGAATTAATTAATTATTTTTTAGATTTAAATAAGGCAAGATGTTTTAAAGATGAAACCAAACGAGCAAATTGTTTCTTGCAACATATTGCTGCAATATACTCGTATGCATAATAGGAAAACATTACAAATTTCTTACAGTTATAAAGCTATTAAAGAAATAATCGCTAAAATTATGTATTGTTTTAAATAAATATAATGGAAGTACAGCATTAGAAATTAATTTGATATTCTTTATGTCGACACATTAAAATACCTATAATATACAAATTGCAAGCAACACAGCAATATTACCACAACAATATATTGCTGAGATTATATCGCCCGCTTGTCGCAACTTAATGAATTGCAAATCTTATTATTAAGACCGTGCCTTTGTAAAAGACAGTACTTGATTAATTTACTTGTAAGAATTTAATTGGATCTTCCAACGAGGTTACTTTTTAATAAATCTTTTTTAAGGGTGAGAGGTTCCTTTACGCTTCAAATATTCCTTCTGATCATAATATAAAATTATGATGAGCGTAACTAATTTTAACTAAAATACTTCAGAATATTGACGCGCAACTACATCTCAAATTAGTACACTGTTAGTTCACATTGTTATTATGTATCGTCATGTTAAAACATTAAGGCCCGTTTCACACTCGACGGATCATTTCGGACACTGTTGTGGCTAATTTAGCTGCGACTAGCAATCCCATAACATTTGCATGGAAAAATTTCATGCAATGAATATGTAACGGTTGGGGCACTCGGAGCCATATAGAGTGTCTAATCACAATAGTAATTACAAGTTTATATGAATAATATGTTAATTTATTGCAACTTTTATGGCACTTATCTTCAGGGATAATAGCTTGGCTGAAAACATTACGTTGTAACTCTCGTCACGGGAAACCACACGAGCGTGACTTAAGAAAACTGCTACAACATCTCAATAAACTATTTATGACTGTCTCTTTGGTGCAGTACTCAGTGAACGTGACTGTTGCGTCGGGGATTGTAGATTCCCATCTAAAATAAATCCATTTCCATCCAGAATAAACGTTTTTATGATAAGCGCAAGCTCTACGTGTGGATGTAGAATCATCTGTATAAGGCTATTTTAAAATGTATATATGTAGTTTATCAGCTCCAGTTACCACAACACAGGCTCTCTTGAAGCTTACTTTAAGATCAGGTTAACGTATATAGTTAACGTATATAACAAAATATTACTTTTATTATTTACTGTTCCGTCGCTAGAATTCTTAGACATGGATAGAATTAAAACCATAAATTCCCACACTGACAAGTGCGCAATAGCAGATTACAAAATTCCACAAAAGATTTTCCTCCTCCATTTTATTTAATTAAAATATATTTTTTTATCTTTTTACTACTTTCGTAGTAGGCAATTCAGCTGCATGCTTTTATCTTTTTTATAATTAAATTTGTCGTATAAGAAGTCAAATAAATTAATCGTTACAGGAAACCTCATTCTAATTAAACTATTGTGCACTCAAGTTGAATTAATAAAATAGAATTGGACATTTATTACGAAAACTGCTTCAAGCGTTTTTATACCACCACCATCGTCGGCCTCCTCTCGTCCATTGCTGGAAATACACAGGTCACTCCAATAGTACGCCAATGAGCTCGATCTTCAGCTCTTCTTATTCAAGCAATGCCAGTAACTTTACCAAATTTTTGCATGTTAGATGCCATTTTTCTAACAACTATCAAATTCAATAAATCAGCTAAGCACTAGATGAATGGTCACTAACAATCAACGGTCAAGTAACTTTTGTAATCAAATTTGGAAAAACTCTTAGAGAATCAATTACGAATGAGCAAGCCGATAAACTTTACTGAAGATTTCAACATATTATATAAACATAACGAATCCAAAATCATAACACTACCAAACCATGTACTCAGAGTATGAATATATAGGAATTTCCCTGTAAATAGACAAAGAAAACCAAAAGATAGTATCCTAAACTACGACAACAGTAATATAAAGCCTTAAAGTATAACAATATACGACGTATTTACATATTAAATCCATCAAAAACGAGAGAGTTGCAAAATACCAACCCAAACATCCTGTACAACATGTGAAAGCGGAGCGAAAGACCGCCGAAACTCAACGTCGACTATTACGGCGATGATATTTTAAAAATCTGTCAGAAAAATATTCCTGTGTGTCTTTTCATGAAAATTTAAGTTACAGCACTTAGCTTCCTGGCGACGGAGAGCGGAATGTGCGCTGTGGTAATTTATAGTTCGCGATACGAAAACTGAATGGTTAAGTGACTTTTTTTCAACAGCAAACGAATTTACAATTTTTTCCTCTTGTTCCTTTTTCAAATCGGATAACCGTTTGATGACGTCATACGGTTTAAGGGGTAACTGGGGTACTTTTTTAAAAAAATGGTAATATAACAACCGTCTATGTTTCAACGATGACTTTTGCGAAATATGATGTGATAATTGCTATTGGAATCGAGAAATAAGATATTTTTATGGGGAATAATTTGCCATTCTCTGGAAATGAACTTATTACTGATGTGGTGAACATATGGGCTCAAGATATAGAATACTTTTGCGGTGGACAATCTGCCATATTCTGGAAAACCGAGCGAAGCTGCAGGCAACAATTAATAAGTAATAAAATATCGCTTGATTATTGAGCTTGGTCATGCAAGTATCGCAAGAAAATATCATCGCACTGTTTCTTATATCATTGGTGTCAGAGACGGGAAGAAATAAAATTTTTCTAGCAGAAACGATACAATTCCAGTTAACAAGGATCACAGACAATTATATGTATAAAGAAAAAACAGTCAATATGATTTTTTAAAAGGCCTTTGTGTGATCTCGCAATACCTATTTGCGAATGGTTAAGTACTGTATTTAAGACTTAATGCACCAGGTAATGTTAAATTACCAACCATACACGAGATAAAAGCATTTGAAGCTAATGCTTATAGCTCAATTATTATAAATGAAGTGGGCGCAAAATTAACACAAATATCAAATCCAAAAATAATTTTCTATTATTAACATGCCCGGGAGAAAATCTAAAAGCAGATACCCAGACTTAAAGTTAAACCCACGTAATCTACGGGAGCGAAACCGCTGGAGTGCGATTTGAAACCCTGAAATTAAACAACGTCAACTTGGAAATAAAATAAGATCTGTAATACCTAGCTAAAAGAACTGGTTTGCATAGATAAAATACATAACATCATGTCTCCTGAAGGGGTAGGCAGAGGAGTGTAATATATTCCCATAATTTAGCAGTTATGTCATACTGGTATGGAATAGGAGGATTATTACCGTACACCGGGCACAAATCCAGACCCCAAGCGACTTCTAGAAATTTATGAACCGTTTTTGACGGTTCTAAAATACACGAAAATCAAACAATAAATCGTATTTAATCTGCAAATGGCGTGAACATCCATTGGTAATAAAAAAAATTCAGAAATAATTTTCGTATTTAATAGTAGAAAACTTTTTTCACAACTGATTAATAGACACGTTTTATTTCAATTCTCACCGCTGCGCCAGAGTGAAACAGATGTATACACACATTTCTTTCGTTTATGTAGTCTCACGTGTGTGGTTACGTGTTATATAATTCTATTAACGATGTATGGCGACTTAAAGTCGGATTGTTCTAAATTCAAATTTCAAATAGCTTCGTAAAACCACATTTAATTTACGGAATCCATTTAATGTGGTTCATTACTCGTCAAAATTAACAAGATAGTCAATGTAAGGGGCATATCTATATAGATAAATTAGTGGATACTTTGAATGACTATTACGTATGATCAAAGACAAGACATTCCAACATAGACATCAAAAGCAACTTGTTTGTAACTGATCTAAGCAAACAATTTCAGTTTAAAGAGAGGCGTACTTGGGTCGTCCTATTTCTATTTAATTAAATGAATAGGCTAATAACTTTTTCTTAGTATTTAACCCCAGGGCTATCCCTAGGCATATACTCTGAACTTGTACATTACGTATGTTGAAATGTCGCCATAGCCTAATAATATGCATACATACATATGCTTACGCCAAGTCCTTCACGCGCTACGCGGAGGCTGCAGAATGCCAAATATACCTATCCTTGCAGACCTGTAAAAATATTTAATGTTTATAATATTACGAGACTTACTGTTTGTTTTATTGACTCCACTCTCGGATTGGTTGCGAGTGCGATCAATCGAGAGGTCGTCGGTTAGATCCCCGGATTGGGTAATATTGTATTTTTCTATCTTGAAATTTCCAGTATTTGCTCAGGGTCTGGATTTGTGCCAGGTTTATAGCAACATCACCGCCTATTCCATTGTGAGACGTAAACGTAACAGTTGAAACATGAAAGTGTAATACACTCCTCTGTCTACCTCTTCGAGGTTACAGGCTTCATTTTACATAGTATTATAACATTTAGTCTTAGTCTAACGCTGAAAATTTAGGGCTATCCACAAGGTTGAAACTCTGTAACAAATTACAAAACATAAACATCCTGTATAACAGCTTAATTTACGAGCTGATATTATCTCGAAAGCGATATGTTATTAGACACACGCTAGAACATTGAACGTAATTGGAAATGATTTATTGTTCTGGACAATTGTGTCTTAAGGCTTAGTATAGATATATATATGTACCGTTGTACACACTTAAATGTGTGTGTATGAAGAGAGTACAGACTACTGAAGAAGCATATCAGGTCCGTAAGGTTAGACGTATTTGACACGCGGTGCTCTCTGCATCTGCTATTGGGCATCTAGCGTGATATTATGATGATAATAATTACGATAATATGAGGATATAATGATAAAAATTAAAATATTTATGATTGATACTGATATAAATTTATGATAAAACATAGGCAATTAAATATAATTATGATAATTATAATATAGACACTAAAAAACAATGTCTCAGAAAATCTGAAACATTATGAACCGAGAGAAGTTTCTGTTCGTTTATTCGCTCATAAAATATAAAGCGATTAACCGATTTTAGTTAGCTTTGGTGTGTAAATGACTGGGGGTCAGGACATAAGACGTTTTTGCGGCGGGACAATCTCTCATTTGTTCAAGAGCTAGCTAAAACTGCAGGTGACAGGTAGTATAAATTATCTGTAAATTTACATGTAAATAAATATGAAGTGTGTATTTGTAATAACAAAGTAATAACATTTTAATTGTTATATGTGAAAGTTTACAATATTTTAAGCGTCTTTTGAACATGAAAATGTAATAAACCCACGCGAACGAAATTGCCGACACAGCTATTACGTTATATTGTCGACGAATAAAGTATATATTATAATAAATGTACACGTAATGAGAGTGTTATCGAAATTCTCAATGAATCGAGCTTTTCATGTGTAACATAATTGTTAATTAGCAGTTACCAAAAACTAACGAAAAACTGATGCCCAGGTCACTAATAAGAAATATATATTTTTAGAAATTACGATTTGTTTCTTATTCCATCTACATAAAGTTATTCTAGTAACATTATTCTCTGCACAACCTCCGAACTATATTAATTTTATGAGTAATTAAAGATAGGTGTAATAGCCTAGTGGCTTAGAATTTAGTGTCCCACTTCAGTGGACCCGGATTCAAACTCTGGCGCGCACTTGTTCACAAAAATGTGCGTTTTATGATTAAATATTTCTTACTATGTATAACGGTGAGCTATAGAACTAAGAGTTCTCCAAAAAAATGACTAGGGCGCGTGAAATCTGCATACCCGGAAAGCGTGGCAGACAATGGCCTCTCGTTCTGAGAAGAGACTCGTAATCAGTATTTCCACGCTAGCCATGCGCGTTGAGGATCATACATTTCTCATACATAAAAAGTATGGCAATCCGCGGCCGGAAACGAATTGTCACTCTCTTTGGAACCATAGTAATCACCGCATTCATCAATTCTAAATTTTAATTTATTCCATCAACATACAATTGAGCAGATAATCAATTTTCACGAAGTTCCATCATCGACTACATCAAAGTCAACGAACGGTATCTCCATTATAATTATTAAAACGAAACTCTTTCAATCGTAAAACAGACCAAAAAAATTAAAAATATATTAACCCTCTGTAATCTCAGCGAAGTGTCCCCAAACGAGTTTCAAATTAATACAGAAAAATAACTCGAACGCGCCCCAAAGATGAAATATTGCAAATCTCCGCTGAAGAATTTTTTCCGAAACAAATGAAGTTCACGGATTATTCGGCGGTTCGTTTAATAAGGGGCAGATATTAAAGTCCCTAATATCAACTTCCGTTTTCGTTAAACGCCATTAAAATAGCTCAAATAAATTGTCTTCAATTTTACACTCCGCCACTCTCATTCGACATCCATTTTGCTTCTAATTTGTACTCTGTCAGAGCACGTTTTAGGGGCTGTTTCAGAAACGGGTGCGACTTAAGCCCAGTCAATTGATGTAATATGTATTTGTACACAGTTTTATTATAACACGTACGTAATTAACAGTGAATGACTAGCGCATTGAAGAATAAAAAATGACTTGTGAAATAATCAAGTTAAAGTTGAGCTACTACGAAGAATGATAGAATAATAGTAATATTCATAAATATTTCGAATAACGAATGCACCTTAAACTGAAGACACCATTATAGAAACGGCTCAAGGCTCATAACCATACAAGTTAATGTGACATAAG
>DWEE01002474.1:0-11559 GCA_018245755.1 Parelbella macleannani
GATATAGATACATTAAATATTATATTTTAGTTCACAAAATGCTACGTTCGTTCCTTTTCGTGGGCTTGGCTGTCGCGGGATTGGGTAAGTCGATCTGCACCATTATATAAATTTACTAGAGCACACTTTCGAATCGTAGCCTGAACTCGACTGAATTACTTTATAATCTGATAAAATTGATTGAGGCAGTTTAGTGAAATCGCGATAGACATTTTGTTAGTACACAATAGTGTCATTTTGTAAATTAATATAAAACAAATAAAAAACTTTTGAATAGTAATTTGTAAATAGATGGTGATTGTTGTCTGTCGCAAGGGTTCAGGTTCGATTATTATTCGTCGATAGTTCTTTTAAAATTGAATTATCGATTTTGTCAGTTAAATTTCATTCTTTGTCAGTTAATTGTCGTTTTTTAATTTTCTATAGGTACAAATTGTACAAAGCACATATTTCTATGATATAATGTTTGAACTTTGATAACCTCCAAAAGCTTTTATGTAAATATGACGATATTAATTATATTTTGTACCGGTTTCATCACGATGAAAAAAGTTGACGGTTGGCAGACAAATATAGAGCGTATTCTAAGTTGAATTCCTGATAGAATTACTATGTGAATAAGGTTATTTTCATAGCTATTAAAGTGAAATATACTTTTTAACTGAGGCGTTCAAATATTAGTGACAGAATTCAAAAAGTAACCTTGTAAATTTAAATTAATAATTTGTCAAAATGTGCAATTATAATGTTGTATATGAATAAGCGATTATTACGTCGATATTTGTCACTGACGTTTCATTAATTGCCTTTAATAACTAACAAACTTATTTCTTCGAAATGTTATTAAAATACCGAGCAGTATAATTAGTCATCAGTAATTACATGAACATTAATAATAATATTGAGAAACATTTCCAATAAAATTATTAACGTAACGAGTACTCGTAGTTTACAAGAACAGAAACAAAAAGTTCAATTGATAGAATCGATTATGTGGACGTGATTATGTACAGCCTTCGCATTTACTAACGATGAATTTGTATAAGTACGAGTCTAATAAGGTTTATTGCCTAACTTTATACTAGACTTGTCTGTACTCCACTTATGTGTAATTAATTATCCAATGACTTGCTCTTAGAGCGTACGAAAAATATGTATACTATATGATTTACGAGTATGAGTAATATCTAGACAGAAATAAAACGTACTTCGTAGTTCCCAAAGACTAAAAGAAACTGCTTTCTTAGTCCCCAAGGGACAGAAAGAAAATGTTTTTCTACCTCTGAAGGAATTAATACATACCTTTTCTTGCGTTTTTCTTCCTTTCTATCCCCAACGGACTAGCTGTTTAGTATCTGCTTCGATGTATAAATATCTAGTGTATTAGTCAGTCAAGCAGCCAGTAACATATTTATTTTATTGGATACATTGCCCAGCACTGTAACATTATTGTGTTACTTAACAATACCTACTAAATTACTTAATTTGCACAGTATTTACGTTTAGTTAGGTTATAAAATAGAGTGCGTTTAGTTAAATTACAGATTAGTTAGATTGTAAAGTACAATTGGTTAGATTGTAAAGTACTTTTAGTAAGATTATCAAGTACGTACAGATGAATTATAAAGTACGTTTAATAAGATTATAAACCTACTCCACTTGTATAGAACGCACTTAGATTTTTCTAGTTAATCAAAGCTTTGCATACATACACACAGCCGACGTCGTCCCCATTGGCTATAAACAGTTGCAATTCCAAAAGAATCACATGATGTTTTTCTTAGATTTAAGGTATTTCAAACATTTTTAACTTATTTCTACGGCAAAATATTTTTCTATCTTTTCGTAGCTACTCGTAGTTCTACAGAATGCGTAGTTGTACAGCAACTCCATATAAAATCTATTGGTGATAAGTTTTTTCTCTGGAGACAATGTATCAATGCTTTTTAAATACGTTAGACTCTATATCTATATTGTATAATACAAGCTGTAAAACATATACAAAGCTAAATTGTATAATACAAGCTGTAAAACATATACGGAGCTATATTGTATAAATGAAACTTTATAAATGCAGTAATATTACTGCAGTCGAAACTTTCCGGGCACTATCACTTCATAGTGGAAATGATTACTTTGTGAATTAAAAAACGAGCTTCATTAGCGCATATACTACGGTACATATGTATATTGTATGATATTGTCTAAAACAATAGAAATTCCTTGACACTACTCATGGCCGTTCTAATAAATCCAATAAGGCTTAGTAGTTGTCTCTTCTAACGGTCATTAATTGTTTATATTTTATCAATGCATCCCAATGGACGCAACCTGGTAACGCAGTGTTATAACCGGGTCATCTTCAAATAATTTATTCTGAGTAGACACTTCGAGCTCAAATTCCATAGTAGTTAAAGTACCGTAGTTTAAGTAGTCATTGTTTTAAGTCAATATGATACCATATTGGGTAATATGATAATGATTGTTGAATACGATTTTAAAACATTTTCATTATATTAAAATAACAGATGTATGCAGATATACGCTTCAAATTCTAATCTCACCTTTATTATCAATGTCACGATCATTTTTGTCGTTCTACTATTGGATATGGACCTCCTCCCAGGATATAATAAAATACAATATACTTTATTGTACACTAAAATATGACCAAAAAACATATTAAGTGTCAAGAAGGTTATGACCACAGTCAGCCAAACTTGCCAAGTGTGGCTTGATAGACTTCAGAATTCCTGGAGAGAATTATGAAGTACTCCAATCTATGAATATCTCATATATTGGACATTTTAAAAATTATATGACCTGTAAATGCATTTGTATCTAGCTGCCATTCCTTTTAAAGCAAATCCACATATAAATAAATATTCCATAGTCAAAATTTGAGACGAACATAGAGACAGACGCAGGCACAGCAGTGTTGCCATATTAAAAAATAATAACAGATTTATGATAAGAAAAGCGGATAACGAATCGAAATTCGAATTAGATAGCTTAGCGTTTTTTAAACTTGTGTTCTAATGATGTTATCACAAAGTTATGTGGTGTGAATGTCAAATTCTTCTTAGGCATAACGAGGACTATGAAAGTAACAACGACTTCAAGGACAGTTGCAAATTCCACGACGCTGTGGGTAATGTCGTTTAAACAAATTATGCTTACATATTACAACACGCAAAATAAGGACAAGTCTTTCAAATAACGAAAACTTGAATTTTATGTAACGGTTTAATGAATTTGTATTATTTCTGAACTGTTCTGAAATCGAACCTTAATTAAGATATAAGTACTTCCGCATTGGTGCATTTTCAAGTAATTATTTAAAATGCTGTACTTGTTTTGATCGATAAAGGAGTTTGACGCCGTGCTTTAAACACGCCGTAATTTTAAACTGGTTCACATTTTTGCGAGTAAAAAATTCAGTAATAAATAATTTAAAATTGTATTTCTATCTTTAAGGCCCCATCGAAATATCAAAACGAATACTTTTCCCTTAACGGATTTCAAATATTTCCACTTAGCATTTTCGTGAAATTAACTGTATTTAGTGCCTGAATGATTTTTTCGTTCATGGAATTCTTTCATTTACGGTTCATTCGGTCAAACATCTCTTAGTTTCTTGACCACATTTGTTATAAAAAATAAAACAATTACAGCGCCAATTTTTCAAGCTCATCCCATCAAGTATCCTCAAATTGCATTTTACCTGAATGTTAATAAATGTAACATATTTTTATCCTTATTTATTAAGCCCCTTATAGCGACTCTTATTGAAAGGTCATTGAACAGCAGGAAGTTGATATTGCATTGAGTTTTAATTTTGGACTTTTAACTTTTGAGAATTCGTGCAAAAATGTATCCATAAAAATATTCTTAATTATTATATTATCGAATTTTAATAATAAGTAAAAATATAATATATCTTTATCGTGTACAACTGTTAACTTTTGAGGATTTGTGCAAAACTGTAGATATCCATAAAAATATTCGTGATTATTATATTATCGAATTTTAATAAAAACTACAAATGTATAGCTTTATTGTGTACAACTTTTAACTTTTGAGAATTCGCGCAAAAATTTATCCATAAAAATATTCGTGATTTTTATATTATCGAATTTTAATAAAAACTACAAGTATATATCTTTATTGTTTACACAATTTAACCTTCAAGTTGAACAGTTGACAGGATATTGTTTTCAGCATTAAATTTGCAGACTTTACCGAACGAATGAAAGTGATGATATTATCAATTTCTTTGTAAAAATTTTTAGTACAACTTTATTACATGTTGTACTAACAGCTCGTGTAGCAGTGTGAGTACAGTGTAAAATATTTGGTGGACTAGCAAGCCCCGGCTGGTATTGCAGTAACACTGGCTCTCCTTCACTGACTGGCCGCAAGGTGGCCGAACCCGTTAGCTGTGGCGGAACGATAATGAACTGTCATAAGTTAGACAGGAAAAGTTGTGGTCGTTCTTTGGTAACACCTTTCTTTATGGCGCGTTTTTTACGTACACAAGTGCATTGCTCCTAATAATACCTACGATAAATTTAACATCAAAACATATCTATACGAACTCGAGGAATATACGAGGAAATATATAATAAGAAACATAAGGAAAGCGAGTTTAATTTTAAAGTATAGTCGGTTCGTGCGAGCTAAATGTGGACAAAATGGCCTTTGAACCCCATGTTATTTTCACGCAATAAGTTAATAAATGTCACTGATTTATTAAATTACATTAAAACTTGTATTACGTTAGCTCATTGGCTCTACGGGTGTCGCAAATATCTATATGCCGTAGTGACCGCTTGCAACTTGGTAGCCTGTCTACCTACATATGTGCTCAACATCATATCCTTAAACAACATATTTTATTCTAAGCCTGACCTTTTGTATCGTGGATGTTTACTTCGCAACTCCACAAACTAGCTTAACAAGAATTCTTTAAATTTAACGAACATCGTTTGAACTCTTGAAAACAATTTGTTGCCTATCGCGATCACATTTCGTGGAAAGTTTCCAACAAGTTCCCTAGCCGTAGTTTATTACTAATTTGGTGAAAGGTCCTATGTATTCCTTTTAATCGAAATAAGTTTTAAGCTCTACAAAATATAAACGTGTACAAATGATTGGTCCTTAAAAAACAAACAACTGTCATGTGCAAGCCCGAAGCGTAATGATCAACGAAACACAGGTATTCCTCGCACCACCTCCTTTCACTCACGCGTCCCAACCAGTGTTGAGTGCTCCAGTAATTTCCTAATGCATGTTTTGCAAAGGCAATTTGACTATAGAACGCTGTCACGGCATCGCCTTTTCGAAACTTACACCGTAGTAACTGCAATGGCCTGTGTAAATAGCGTTAAATGGACCAATTCGGCAATCGAGTCCGCAAAGTAAGATTTTTTGCAACGTACCTCGTTAGCAAGCACACGATATATATAACGGGTCGAACTGGGGGAAGTAATAAACTTACGGACGCAATAAAATCACTGAACTGGTTTGGTAATTAGTTTAATTGCCAAAAATTATTGAGTACAGAATGCAACTTTCGGTATAAATCTATTTAAAGAACCCCGAAATTAATAATAAAACCGTCAAAAAGGCGTTTTAAGGCCTCATCAAACGATTTGTAATACCAAAATCAATTGACTGAAATAACCAGTCAGTGAACCAACATTTTCATAGCATAGCTAATAAATGATTTTACCCGACAATTTATAAACAATATGTCTATGAAAAACTTCATAATTTACTAGTTTTGTTTTTAAATCATTTTTAACATACCAAATGTAAAAAGTAAAGTATAAAAGTAAGTATATTAGAAATGTTTGCATTTACATACCTATTTAACGTATGTGGTAAAAATAATAATTTTAATTTAAAAAGAGACGATGATTTTAACAGGAAATCGATTAACTATAAAAAAATATTATTCAAAACGCAAAATTAACATAGAGTCCTATATTATCTGATCAGTCTATAATTTGAAGTTGTTTTAACGAGCTCCAAATAATGTTTTGCATTCATTAAGATGATGTGATGCTGTCTGGGTCGATCCAATAAGAAACACACGATTTATCCTCCTGACATTAGAACGTCTGACGAATTGGAATAAACAAGATGATTGATTACTTTGTTTTGTTTGAAACAGCAACCATGCTCATTTAGCTGTCTATCATTCGGCAACCATTTCCTTGCAGTCTTTGGTTTCATATTCTAATGTTGTAGAAAACAACTTTAGTAAAATTAGCACGTAATTTAAATATTTTGGCGTTTTATATTTATTTCACGTTTTTTAGACTTATTTTGTTGGAAACTTGTAAGGAATGTGAATATATATGTGCCTATGTAACGTATATGGAGAAATTGATGAATATAAAAAAGGTCGTAAGATCTATAAAGATAGAGATAATTTGCATTTGATACTCTCTGTCTACGCCGTAAGCAGGCTGGAGAGATGATAGAATAACAATAGTATGAAAATTATAAAGTATTACTTTCAACAAAATATTTCATTTATGTTCAATCTTACTGATTCTGTACTGACGTTATATAGGTACTATATATATCATTACTGATACCGTTTTCCTCTATTAATATCATTACTTGCAAGATTACAACTGGTCTCCCTCCACTGGTTAAATGCTTTTAAAGTTTTAAGCATGTAGCCGATTTAAAGTTCACTTAATAGCTTTAGGAAAAGTTTGCCGCTAAATAATTCGTACGTTTTTTTAACTATTGAGCTGCCAAATGTTTACTTCAAATGATTTATACAAAATTCATTTATACACGTTCAAATGCTTATACCATTGTCCTCTTGCTTATGTTATTTTAATGCGAAAAAAATTGTTTTAAATGTAATATTTAAGAATTAATATACTAAGTACAAAATTGAACACGATATCTTAAGAGATAGAAACCAAATGTATGTCGGTAATTGAATTACAAGCGATAAAGCCTTGATCTGTAGTATTCTCTTACTGTTATAACATTCCTGTGTATAGACTAAAAAGGAACCAGTAGTGGTACATTAAATATTTTTCTTATTGTACTATTTCCTATGTAATTGAAGTTCACGATCGTTGATAAACTACTTACAAAATTTGCCGCCACCAAAGGTTACCGACCTCTTACCTTTGCATCTTCCATTGACTTTTACATTTGTGTAAAATAACATACCTACATAGATATGCGGAATATTAAATGTGAAGAATATTGAAGAAAAATAGAAAGTATACAAGCTTAATATCAACGACCGTAGTCTATTCTAATATTAATAAATTCCTTTCTTTACTATTTAACATAAAACCTGATACATTAGCACCTAATGTAAAATAATAATTATGTAAATTTGGATAAGTTACAGAGATCTCGCTATTTAAGTCTAAGTTGGCCCCATAATGTGTTATGTTTAAGTGTTTTCACCCATGTGTCTACACCCATGTGCCTAAACCAATGTGTCTACACGCAATACAAACAATAGAAACACAATTAAAGTTGGAAGTGTTGCTTCTGTTAAATTCTAGATGCATTTATACACTTTATATAGCAAGTACATTATGATTAAGACTATCTCTCTAGTAAGAGCATCTCAAAAATAAATTAATACATTAGATAAAATCACGTTAAGCCCTAATTAGATTCTAATTATCTTCGGTTTATCAAAGTAATAATACTATTTATTTCTCATTTGCCTCCATCTTATGATCTTATTATGTTTGGTGCTTTTTTAGCTTTATATTTAATTGGGTAATCATTTTGTTCAGTTTCAGGTCAAGACTTTGATTGCCCGCAGAAGAGCGGTTACTACCCGGACCCTTACCAGTGTGACCTTTATTACAAATGCAGCAAAGGTCAGTATCGTGCGTCAAAAGGTCGCATAAAAGTCACTTACCTTATGCACACACTCGGTAAAGTTTCACGTAACACATCAATGAGACTACAGTTTTCGAATCTCATTGGGCAACCTATTGTGAATGCATCAGTCTCGCTTCACAATTGTTAGGTGTCAAAAGCTTAGTTATCGAACTAGTGTGTCGGCAATCGACGCGATGTCTCCTCACGCTGTTTGATTTTCATATTTTGTTTGATACATATTGACGATAGTTAAAATATAGCAAGATATCTATAAACATTATTTTAACGTGTAACATCACGCCTGTGATTCCCGAAGGGGTAGGCAAAGTAGTGTAGATACACTCCCACGTTTCGCCAGTCACGTTGTAAGTCACATGGAATAGGTGGTGAGTCTATTGCCATAAACCGGGCACAATTCCAGACTCCGAGTCACTACTAGAAACCTTAAATTAGTTAAACCCAATAGCGCCCGACCTGGGATTTTAACCCAGGGTCTCTCGATGGTCTGTCGCGCTTGCAACCATTCAAGAAACGAGGCCGTCATTATTATTTTACTTGTAAACATTGAAATGAAAATTGTACGAAGCCAAATGTTTCAAATGCTAAGAACTCCCTTGTTTTTAAATGTTAATATAATGTACCATGTAATTACCTACAATCTACAAGACATTATGATTGAAGACACCAGCAAACAGTCTACATAATCGTATATACAACCCCATGATACTCATAACTGCGTAAATATTGTTACGATTTCTGCACTTTTGCATTTCACATAAAAGTTACTCTTTGTCATATAATAATTATTAGAAACATCTTAGCCAAACTAAAACTTACAAACCCTTTATAAAGTATCTGCTCAATCTTATAAATTCTATTATTAATTTGCGAATAAATATCGGATGTCTAAGTTTAAAGATGCATTGTTGCTTCGACACGAAACCTCCGGCGCGAAGATACGATCACAGAATCTGGTGAACGGAACCGAATGTCAAATGATCCTTCATGCGCTGTGCAAATAAATAAAGCGATCTGCTTACACAGCAACCACTGAGGATTATTTCGTGGACTCATAAAGCACGAAAAGAATGACTAAAACCATCAGTAAACAATACTTGTAATGGGCAAGTCACGTTTATTATCATACTGTTTAAGTTGTAACATGTTCATACAACACTTATTTTACTCTATAATATAATATTGATATATTTTACTGTACCATTTCATAAATTACCGTATGCTTGTACATATGTTTTTTCTATGTATATTTTATTTTCTCTACGAATCAATATTACACATTGTGGTACATACCTACCTACTGCGTAATTTTTGTATCATACCTGTGCAAGTCTCACGTACCTCTCTCAGTTATTGTCAAAATCCTGTCTGTTTGATTTGGATTAATGTAATCATTCAAATCAATTGCCCATAAAACGCTAGTTAAAAATGCCGTTTCCTTTTTACACCAGTGTTTGTAATTTCTTGGGTAAACCGATCAGTAATGAGAAATTTTATTTTTACGACATCTAATAGTTTTTTGCAGACTTACAGGGTTTGTTACTTTTATTAATTATAAAATACATTTGCTCAAAATAATTTTACAATGTGCTATGGTGTATTATTGTGAAATACTTAATGAGAGAAATTTATAACCGAATAAATAAATTTTTATTTACCGTACCGTATTTATAATTTTTATTTTTATTTAACCGAATAAATTAATTTTTATTTAAATTTATAACCGAATAAAATTTAATCATGACCTAAGGAGGGACCCTACAAAGCAAGAAATCTAAGCGAATTTGAATAATATATTACAGAAATGTCTTTCTACATACCTAGACGCATATGGAATGAGTTGCAACACCGCGATCGTTGAACTTTGCATTACTCGTCTTTGTCGTAAACGGATGATTGATTGTGTTTACATTAGCCGCAATGTATGAAATTTATTCGTGCCTTGTAACTTCGGTTATGATTTAAATTTAATCAGTTAAAAAATCAACCACTCGCTTGTATTTACTCGGAGGGTGGACAGAGGTGTATAGAACATCCTCACGTTTCAACAGTTATGTTGTATACATGGTGTGATCATGGTCTCACCATTAAATAGTGGGTGAGAATACACATACTAGTAGTATACACGAGGCACAAAATTATCGCAATAGCTTATTTAATTACTTAAAATGTTACTATCCTACATTTACTATTAATATCTTATAAATATTCATGTTTATTTATTGTTTTATTATATATAGTGATAAACAGTAAAAATGGTCGGTCATTATAGATAAAAACTAGCATCGTCGTTTAATTACGTTCCGAACCCGGAACTGAATACAACTTTCGTTTTTACGAAAAATACACTTAAAGTCACACATAAACAAGTCTTGTTTTAAATACCTATTAAGATGAATAGGACATTACTAAATTATAAATGGAATGTTATATTGTGGAAAGGACAATATATAGACTAATTTTTTAGTATGTTTCCGACAAAAAATCTTTACTTCGTTGTTTTGTTTGTTAGCTTCATATATTTTAGATCGCATTCAATTAAAACATGAAATATGTATATAAGTTAGATGGTTGTTCAAAACTCGAATTCGATAAAAATTTACATATCATGTTATAATATATTTATCCCAAACATAAAGATTATAATTGTTTCGTAAAATATGTATTTGTGATTTTATATACTACATCCAAAGCCATTATAGTATTGGCGCAATAATAAGTTAAGCAAAGTGTGCACATCAGGCTCTAAGCGGATTAGGACCACTCAGAGTTTTATAGTTCAAAGGGAACATGAAGCAATCAATCGCAGTTTTCATGACAATTGCTGTGAAACTTCGAGCTGGTTAAATCGCTGGCAACAGCATGATACCTTGATATCCTGGTCGATCCCTCCCATAGCGCTCTAGCTTCCGTAGATTGTGAGAGTCGTCGCTTAACAGTGTAAACGCGTAAAATACAAAATGTGCTTCTATAACAACCTATTTAAATTATTTGCACTAATACGTTCACGTAAAACTTGTTCAATGTAACGTTTCTTTTCTTAGAACATATTAGTATGTAATTTAAAGAACTCCCATACAAAATGTGTAAATTTAAAACCAGAACAACGTCGAGTTGAATATTAATAAAAGGTTTCTAAGAAACGAAATTTCTAGAAATTCTCTTTATAAATGTGAAAGCACCTGACGGCGTCAATCTTTACCGCCGCTGCATACAAAACACCTAATTCTATTCAATGGGACAAGAAAAATGCGAGAAATTGCCCCGAATTACATACGATAACCTTTTAGCATTTTGTACTCTGTTTTACATAAACGTATCGCTAATAGTTGTAAGCATTGTCTGCTTAGAATTACATCTGTTATATGTTCCAGTGTTTTCAACTTCAACATTGTATCACGACGACAAGGATAGTTTTTCAAAGTACAAAAAGGCCATCATTCATGAGACGTTGCAAACTAAATTGGATTCAACGAAGCGTGGCATTATCTGCGTCGATAGATTTATAAAAACAGTGTTGCAGTGTTTTTTTCTATTTATATGGTAACATAAATGTTATTGTCAAATCATCAATGGACCAATACTACACTCAAAGAGACGAAGTCTCAGACGATTGCTGTTGTATCTTTTACTTTAAAATATTTTTATTCACAAAAC
>DWEE01002475.1:0-11556 GCA_018245755.1 Parelbella macleannani
TCTCCTAATCACCGCCATCGCTATTTGATTTTTACCATACCTAATTTTTACTTTTCCTGTGCCAAGTACCTATCTATTTTATACTGCAGCTATATGTAATATTGTAGTAGAGTTATAAAAAAACCTGCAGAACTAAACTACGTTCCTTTTACAAAGTGTCTTGATACTCTTATACATAAATCATAGGTACTTCTCCAAGTGCTTCAGGATAGTCTGTAAATATAAGAGTGTCATATAATTTAGACATTATTTGGACCTGCAATCGATTTTTGATCAACTTAATTCAACGTTTTAAAGAACAACCATAAAACATTGACGATACATTTTAAAAACTCTCAAATTTATATCATGTACTTAATAGTACCTAATCATGTTATAATTAAATTGTTCTAAGTTTTGGGTTTTAATAAGTTTAATTGTCGAGAGGTTGCGCAAGACAGGATAGAGCGGCGAGCTATAACGTCTATCGCCAACATTCTTTCTCTGTATTCAAAGCATCCAATTATAAAAAAAAATGGCATTTGTCAGCGGCCGAGGTCCACTTTGGATCGTTGCGGTAACGGATTAAGTAAGTAAAGTGTTAAACAGCGTGTGCCAAGTGTCAACCCTAGAGCGAGCTCACAACAGTCAATTTACAAGATAGCACACGTATTATTTAAATGCTTAAAGAAAGCTATCGGCCGGCCGTCGGTGGTTCTGCAAAATGAATTTTTATAGTACATTATATCCCGACTCACGTAATTGGAGTGCACTTGGAGCTATATGATTATGTGATAAATGTTAAACGATGTGAGTACGTGGCAGTTTTTACACCTCTCCAATATACATACATACATATGTAATTTCTATGCCTCTTCAAGATATGTATGTATGTATTAAAATTTGTACATCAAATTACGTACAAGTATTTTTGCCAGTTCTAACGGGAACTCGAGATAAACGGGATAGAAAATTAACATTTTAATACTCAAAGTACCCTAGTGCATATTAGTATAGCCTTTGTTAATTTAATAGGTACTTACTACTTATATATAGGGCTGATGGTAGCGGTTGGATGAGATCTGCGGAGGATCGTGTGTTGTGGAAACCTTGGACCTGTGTCTAGCCGACGAACGGAAGCGGCTGACGTGATGACGATGACTACGGCTTGAATACAGGTGTAGATGTGGTCTCGTATAAAATATTACCGCTTATTACCAGGCGGAGACTTCACACCCAGTAGAATTATTCCAATGTCTGTATATAGGTACATACTTCTCATGAATAAGCAAATGTACAGACTGCGGAATAAACTTCCTTTGGGGCTGTGGGAATTTCGCGTAGATACGGTTTTTCAAATGTACCTACTGTTAAAAAGTTCCTTCAACGCAGGCAACTCATTGGTAAGTAAGCCCTCTGATTTTGCAAATATCTGTAAGAGATGGTGAACACTTATCATTAGAAGGGCTGTCTGTTTGTTTCCATGTCTTTTAATAAAAAAAAAAGTTTTACAAGTAAAAACTAGATAAAAATTTTAATTCATTCCGATATCATCATACTCGTGGTAATTCATATCCATTCGTTAATTATTCCGTGCAGGTCTCACCAATTATCACATATGGAGTCCATTTTAAAAGTAATTACATGAATACCCGGCTTACCCTATTCAGGCGTTAATATCAAGATATTAAGCCGCTTAGGTAATAAAAATGTAATAGCAATGCTCGTTATAAAATAATTTTAAATTCGTGGTTATTTTTTTTTTACTTTGTTTCTTGATTACAAATTGGATAAAGCTTTTCATAGTTTTAAAATTAGGTCCCTTACGTGATAGGCAGAGAACACCAAGTATCGAATATATCTATAATTAGAAACGTGGCGTGCTTCCTCTACAATAACTACTCTGTTCATATTCAAAAATAGCAATGCATACCTACTTGTAAAAATTTTGTCTTACTTCTACGTTCGTGTCTTACTTGTACGTTCTAAAGTCCATTTTTTTTATAAAAATGTATAAACCTTTAATCAGAGCAAAATTCAACTAAATCTCATAGTACATAGCCAATAAATAATAAAAATTAGGAAGTTAAAGATTCAAAATACCTCATATTGTAAATATTTATAATTCTTATTTAATGAAATGTTAGAAGTTCAAAACCAAAACAATAAATTTCATTAGAACCGCCGTAGACATTTTAGATTAAGATGACGTCTTAAGTTCTTCTATAGCTTTAGTATAAAATACTGAAATCCTGTCGAAATTAGTTCTGAGATATATTGGGAATCCGTACTGCCAATCCCAGATTACGTGGCCCTGAAGAGCGAAATCTTATTTGAAATTAGTTGGAAGATGCTCTCCCAGAGGAAAACCTTGGGACGTTCGGCGTGTTAGTTCATTCCACCTTCAACATCTCCCCGGTATTATATAGCAAACTGAAAATTTTCGATGAACACTGGTCCGCGTGTGTGTTTTTCGTCGTAAAAACATGAAAGCGTTCGTTTGACCACCATTTTATATGAATATAAAAAACGGCGAGATTTCAACGGCTTTTTGCATTTCGTTCACAAAATTTAATTGTAATTTTAACTTGATATGATAAAAAATCCACTCTCAAAATTTTCGGCAAGCACTACCATTTCTACAGATTTATACTTTGGAACTAAGCTGTAGTTTCTTTTCTTGTATCGATTCAACTTTAAATCGCTAGTTCGCTGAGACTCGATAATCACGGTAGTTCATTTAAATCGGCCACCAATGAAATGTGCAATTGACCACAAGCGACAATTTTACTTTTTGTTATTGTTGATAGTTTTTTGTTAGTTAGTCGTATAATATTGTCGTTATAAGACTATTAGTATTAATAAGTGACAGCTGCAGTTGGGGGCAGTTAGATTAGTATATGACCTATCCATTTGAAGTTGGTCAAGGACGCGTTGCTAGCTCAGTAGTATATACGTTCCCAACCATACCCTTTAGACCAAAACATAAACAAATGCAACGCCTTAGAAGTAGGTATGTTATTGGTCCTGCTCCGGTCCTACTAACTGCATAGAGTTTTCTTCACTTATAAATAACGATCTTGTTATAAAAAAAGGATTTTGTTCGTGGAACTCATTGAAAATGACTATGAATTTCTCATATAAATAATAGATAGTCTTTTCTACAGATCTCTATATATGGCATCAGATAGTGGTTTTCCATCACGTATGCTTCAAGACACGCCGGTAATACGATTTGTTTTCTAGTTTTTCTTCTATTCGGATGAGATCTCGGGAAATGAAACATATATGTCGTTAGATTAGATAAATAAATGGGTAGTATATATCGCTAAAAGTATAACATAATAATATTACTTATTATTATTCCGGCAAGCCGAGGATAGGGTGCGGTGGCGCTCAGGGGAGGCCTGGTCTAGCAGCGGAGTGAAGTAGGCTGATGATGATGACTATTATAATTATTACGTCTTGACATTGGCGCTACTCGTCGTCAAAATATAAATTGTAAAAACGTCACCTCTGCTCTTATTTCTGCCACTTTCCCAGTGCGCTATGGGTTCCGGTTTTCACAATGTGATTGGGACAATGTATGTTTAACATTTGACTAGCCTGTTGGTTGGATGAACAATGCCGCGCCTAGAGTTGTGAGTTCGATTCCCACCTAGAATAAATATTTTGAAGGTGAGCATATTTATGGTGAATATTGATGGCGAACCGAACGTGAACGAACCCCATGTAGTGGTATAGTAATAATAAAACATACGCAAGAAAACTAGGCGTATTCTAATTACTTTAAATCATACACATCCATGTACAATATGAACACGTTTCTCACATAATAAACAGTCTATTTTCTATCTCTACGCTTTATATGGCGCGGGGCATCGAAAGGCGGTTCGCGAGTAAATAAATACACGTATGTCTGCTCCGGAATTACGATGTATCTCTACTTTTTCTTAGATTGACCAAGATGTAATGACGCTAGATGTGGCCACGCTAATGAAAATTATACTTACAGTTACGCCTATACGCTATAGGGGTAGGCGGAGATCGAGGATTTATATGTAAACAAAATATTTCTAAATTCTATAAGATTCGAAATGGAAATTGAAGTGCCAATTTTAATTATCATTAACTAACTTATTATTAACTATATCAGAAGATTGAGTTTAGGAATATTGATATGAAATAGCCAAAGACAGAGCGCGATGGCGCTCATTGGGGGAGGCCTATGTCCAGCAGTGGACTGAGATAGGCCGCTGATGTGATGTGATACCAATTTCATTGCAAAGTGCTTTTGACATAAATCCGTTTAAAAATCCCCTTAAAATAGAAATTTAATAGTGTTATGCTATTTATAAATTAGTTTCAGTTGTTTAAGGAGGAATATTACTGCTTATCTCTTAAACAAAGTATTAACAGAGGACCTATTACATGTCCGATTTTAATTGTGACTGGACTCCGAATAGGAAATTTCGCTTAATCTAAAGAAATTGTTTAGTTGACATTAATTTTTAAATAAACATCGCATGTAAGCGCTTCTACTAATCAATAGCTCCATGTCTCGATTTCCACTGGTCTTCCGACTTGGCGAATGGAACATGTTCTGCAACTGGTAGAGCACGTATGTCGCACCATTAGAAATGGGCCTTAGAAATATCGCACGTTAGAAATGAAACCTTATCGTATATCGCTGCCGGCTGACCCATATAGCCAATCTTGTTTTTACTGAGATCTCGACGTATATTATATAATTATATCTAATTATGTGCAAATCAGCAAGCTTGCTGTCAACGGCCTGGAGGCGTAGACATGTCACATAAACTAAGTAAGGACTTGAACGAAGATTTGAAGTTATTTGCATATGTAATACTAGGATCAATTTTGTAATATTCTCAGCTAATTTCGGATACATGTACATATATATGATTCGCCATTCGAAGCCAGCTATGTTAGTTAGTTGCCTTGAAACATGTTAGCTTTTTTATGGTTAGCAATGTTAAGCTTGACGCCTTCATAGTGTAACTCATTAGACAATGATTAAAGCTTAAAACAGGGTTACTTATATATGCAAAATAAAATTAAAATGATTATAAATGCGTAGTGCCAGCTTAGTGGTTTATTGTTAAATGCTTCATCGAGCCCTTGTCAGGTTAAAATCTTGGCGCGCATTTATGTCTTTTTAAAGTTATGTGCATTTTAAGATCGAATAGTACTGCCTGTAACGGTAAAAGAAAATCTATAAGATCATAATTCAACAGTTATTCATAATAACTTACAAGATGTGTGGAATCTTCCATTCCACCCTTCCTAAAACCTTCCCGTTTTGACAAAGGACTCCCTTTGACATTAACTATTGATAATTGTTTTCAATTCGTTTTTTGTTTTTAAAATGCTTTTCATTAGTTAAAAGATAGCAAATAAAATAAAGCGAAAATCGACTAGACATTTTACTACACATGGCTTTTTATAAACTAATGTAATATTATGCCTGTAATCTTCGACGGGGTAGGAAGAGGAGTGTAGTACACTCCCACTTTTCACCAGCTACGTTTACGTCCCACAATGGTATAGGTGGTGAGTCTTTTGCCATACACCGGGCACAGATCCAGACTACGAATCACTACTATAATGTAATATATATATGTATATATAGATTAAAACTACGAAGCATTGTGAATTCAAGTTTGCAGAGTTGACATTCGCCATTTATTAGCGCTATCCGCTTATGTCAATACTTTCAATATACAGAAGTGACAACGCGGCCTACATTTCACGCTGCGAGCATTCAATTATACGTTCAGCTCGATGGTGGCCACATGGGATACTGAACAATGGGATTGTCAACACGCAGTGAAAGTATGCACCGCTTGCGGGATACGAGAAAATATCGATATAGTTTGATATCGGTACTGGTATTTTTATAACGGACATGACACATCATCGTCAGCCAATCTCATTCCATTGATGGACATAGACTTCCCTAAAAGGCTTTTGTCCCAAATTCCCACGCTGAGCTTAGAGATGAAGATAGCACCTTCTCACACTGACCATGCTGTAGGCTATCAGCGGCCAGAGTATTTAGGTGTACGTAGGCTTTTATAAATAAAAATATATCAGGTTGTATTTCCTTAAGTATTAGGATGTGGTTATGAATATGTACTCTCAAACATGTAACCGTCATTAATTCTCACTTAATAATGCTGTTAATAAACATCCCATTGAATTGATAATTATCAATCCATTTGAGGCCTTGGGCGGCAAACAAAGGCGTTTGTCAATACACCCGAAGTATAAGGAAAGTACTAGGCTCTCGGCGTCTACAAGGCGTCAATCAAGCGTTGAGAAAGCGGACGCAAATTTACCTGTCAAAGCGTTATGACGAATCTGAAGAAAGCAGGGACCTCATCTCGTATGTCACTCGGTTCGTTTGCACGGTCGTTGCTTGAGTGGGTGCGTTTGTAGAGAAGACGGGAAAAGGGTCTTTTGATTTACTTAATAGGTATATATTATCCATCTCATGGTGGCGCAATTATAATAATAATTGTGATGTATTCATATCTATAATACGGCTTAATTAAATCTTAACAAGTAAACGGCAACATTGAATAAAGTTGCCGATTCCTTGAAATTAGTTTTTTATAGATCTGTCCCTTGCAGTAAGGGAAAGATTTACATGCTTCCTTTTTTATGCTATGCTTTGATCTTTTTGTTTAAAGGAGGTAAACGTAGACAAATATAGCATAAAGCTGTTATTACAAGTGTAGAACGTTTGTTAGTTTAACACTTTATTTAATATTTAAAGTTTATTAATCACAATAAACATCAAAGTAATTATTTTCAGGAAAATTGATATTAGATTTTAATTTAGTCGTTATTAGAATTATTTCCTTGATTCTCCAACGCAAAATTTAAAATTCGAATCGCGGGAAATGTGGTCGAGTTGTTAATTAAAAAACTGAACAAAAGGATCTCGTAAATCCTTAATGATTAACACTTTATTAAAAAGAGCGTCGAGAGTTTTTCCCTCCGGCTATTTTTTCCTCAGTTTACCGCACGTATTGCGCGGATAAAAAATTAAAAAGAATTTTGCATTGGTAAATTTTTTTTGTGCATTAATTGTATGTAGGTATTTTACTTTATCATTAAATAGAAGTTTCAAATTTTAAACTATAGCGGCAGAGATTAAGCTATAATTGCACCTTTACCTTTGTTTCTACAGCTGCCATAAACAAATGACCCTTGTGTGGTCTAAAGATGAGGATTCAACCCACAATTGTAGGTATATACATAATATATACGTTAATATTGCCTCACGTTTCTCAGAGGTTCATATGACTCAAATCAGTGATCACTGTAGGAATAACTTTCAAGCGGTTTCATATTTTATACCTTATAATGAAATGTAAATATATTCAAGTAGGTAACCTTTTCTGGAATTGACACTGCTCAGCGCAAGTGAGACTGTAGGTACCTTTCTGTTGCGTGTGGATCTCACTTGAATTCGTACTGGTCGAAGTTCGTCGTATACCAATAGAAATTAAGAAAAATATGTATGTTCTTTGAACTCAGGATCGCTCGATCAGCAGTCGCGCTTGCCACCATTCCACCAACGCGGGTACTCAATTATAAATACAACAAACACAAACATAAGCTAGCATTTAATATTTAACTAAGAAAATCTAATTAAACAATTATAGTTTTGTGGTCCTTTCTCTTCCTGCTATTTCCACGTAGATCTTCGTCTTCCCTAAACGCCGAGAGGTTAGTAATTATTCGGGCTTCAAGTAAATAAGATTGTTGATTCAGTTAACGGCTGGTTCCCCTCACATTTCTGCCTTGTACCGAGTATTCTTGGACCTTCAAAAATTTTATGCTCAAAACTACAGGTTAGGTATTAATTGTACAAAGTAAACTATAATTTAACCGCTTACTGTGAAACTATGTTCAACGCCGAAATAATTATAGCCTTTTATCTTTGCCAGCTTCCAATTTTCGTTTCATTCACTTGTGCTATTGTGAACTATGAGAGAATAAAACTGAATCGCTTTACACAATTGCATGTTTCGTTCCATTAACGTTGAGCTATCCTAATAGCAAGTATTGTGGGAATTTTCAAACAGTAAAGGTTCAAATTAATTTAAAGGATTTACCGGCATTACATACTATAAAATTACTTTCACTTTAGATCTCAAGAGAGACTCTTGAGGTA
This sequence comes from Parelbella macleannani, assembly GCA_018245755.1. Classification (NCBI taxonomy): domain Eukaryota; kingdom Metazoa; phylum Arthropoda; class Insecta; order Lepidoptera; family Hesperiidae; genus Parelbella; species Parelbella macleannani. Next base: position 8,189 of record DWEE01002475.1, read on the forward strand.
CTGGAATTTCGAAGAATTTTAAAATTTATTCATTCTTGAGCGCTGTCAATGTTGCCAATATTGAAAGTAGGTATTTCAATATTTATTTTAAACTGCTGTCAGATATTAAGTGCCAGTGGAACACGTCCCTTAGTCCCCTTACCATAATTGACTTTCGAATTGGGCTCTGTAATAACAGTGTTTGCTTGGACGAAAAATGAACTTACTTTCGTTTAAATGTTTAAGAACGCAGAACAAGGTCTCGGCCCAGCTTGAAATTGAAAGTGATGCTATGAGATGTGATTATGAGGCGATATTTTCGTATGAAAGGGACGACACGACATATTTAAATGGTTAACGAAGGTCGTTTTACTGTGTTGAAGCCCGTTAGCCCTTTAACTGTATTTTGTTGCTGCCCGATACTCTTAAATGAGGATGGATCAGTCATTATATATCTTCAGCTGCGAAATTTTATACCTAGGATAAGAAATATTTTATTCCTCAATAGTTTTTTTTACTATTATTTACATAAATAATCTTCAATTTGAATAGCCATTTTTATATCATTACTTTAAGATTTATTGATTTCGATCAATATGTGTATAAAAATTATACAATACGTGTATAGTCGTAAATGTCAAAAAGCTTCTATTGTTATAAGTCGGGCAAATATTTTTCAAAATTTATAGCTTTAATTTAATTATTTTACGTTTTATTCTTATACCAAGTACTTTCTTGTTATGAATAAAATATATAATAATCTTGTATATTCTTGATATTTAATCATACCGAATATATTCTATAAAAATATATAAACATGAGTATTTGTAACAGTGTCATCATCATCTTTGTCGCTCGTTTTGTCCTCCCATGATTGAACCCACGACTCCTCTCAGGATAAGAAGGATAAAGATCGTAGTTTGACACGGTGGCCAAGACAGGATAGAAAAATTACACGTGCCTTAAAGAATATTTTAGAGAACTCTAAATTGTACAGATTTTTCACGATACTTTCCTTCACCGTCTTTGAACAAGTTTGGTGACAATTAATAAATACACTGTGTAGATAATATAGAAAAAAAACCCATTTGATTATAGATACTCGTAATTATTGATTTGAATACATAGAAACATATCCAATCATTCGAAGTGAGAATTTTTAAGTCAATTTCTTTAACTATTCCATCAACGTCACATAAATACAAGACGACCTGTCATTGGCTTAACCCGCGACGATATAACTAGCGCTTTATTGGCGACGCGCAATCAGCGGAACAAATGTTAGTACGGACGATAGCTTGTAATGAGTATAATGGGTTGCAGGGTGAGTAATTCACGTCGCCGAGTCATACTCCATCGAGTTACATTGTAATAGCGCAGCAGGACGCCGTTTAAAGTTAAACGGTCATTTCGAAACGCTTCCGATTTTCCAGTGTTTTCCAGCGAATGAACGAAAGTATTTTCACTCGGTCTATTCGTTCGCTCGCTTGATTGCTCGATGGCTGTCACAGATAAGTGCACGTCAGACGACGTTCTGTGTGTGTGTTTTTTTTGTGCTACTCTCATGTGCGAAATGACCGCGCGTGTTTATTTACCACATTCTACGAATCATGACTGGAAGTTTCTAGATGGTTTTTTTCGATGGCCTGAGACCGGTTCGCAAATTGTAGTCGCTGGATCCGGTGCTCTGGACCCTGTGTACTGTGCTCACAGGTTCAAGTTACATAATTCTAATCGTGCAGGAATAGACGCGTTGGATTATAAAGTTGGCAGTGAACCCTGAACCAGGTGACTTAAACAATCTAGAACATAAGAACCGTACAAAGAGAAGAAGTCTAGAAGTTTCCGAAACAGGCGTGCATGTATGAAGAGAGTTATGAATGAGCGGAAGAAGCACTACAGGTCTGCAAGGACAGCGATATTTGGCACTCCGTGCTCTCTGCCTACCCCATAAGGGACCTGGCGTAAATACGTAACTATGTATATTATGTACAGGTACTAAAAGTCTCTTATACTAGATTAAAATGTTACAAGAGTTACGCTATCAGCCCAGCAACCCACAGGAGACCGCTCGGCCCTATAATTGTAGTTTTCCTCAATTTGCCGTCCACCGTCGACAACGTGGATTGTTCAGCACGGATTAAGAGCTTATCTAGCCGCCTGATGAACTAAGCCGTCCATCTAATCACCTACAGTTTTATCTCGTCGGAACAACCACCGCATACCTGTGTTCCTCTTCAAACATAATTCATATAATTTACCTTCCGCGTAATGCAGTTTAAAATGCAATTAAATGGTCCCTCTCACTTTTAATGGAGATACATTACCGCGTTACGCGATACTTCATGAACGTATCTTTTTCATACATGTAAATCTATCTTACGTTCATTTCCGGTTCGCGATAACCGTTACACGATATTTGCGGATTAATTAACATATTGAAAATTATTTCTATATATTTTGCTCTTGTTCTTTCATGTATTGCATTTGTACATTTGACTATGTGAATACATGTATTGTGTACATAGACACAGCTTATAAACATTTTTATTCTGGCTGCCTCGTTGGTCGAGTGGATGCTAACGCGTCTGTCGATCGGGAGGTCCTGGGTTCGAATCCGGCCGGGTGCTACTACATTTTTCTAATTTAGAATTTCTAATAGTGATTCGGAGTCTGGAACTGTGCCCGGGGTATGGCAATAGACTCACCATATATTCCATGGGACTTAAACGTAACTGGTGAAACGTGGAAGTGTTCTGCATTCCTTTGCCTGCCCCATCGGGCACGACAAGCGTGATGTTACGTTTATTAGTCAATAATGTTAATTGAAGCATCTGATCTTGAAGACTATATCCTTAAACACAATTCTCCCGTGTCCGTTTAGACCTTTAAACCTTTTGGTCATCACTTTGAAACTGGTTGTTATAATTAATTAATAGTGCGGGACATCTGTATCAAATGACAGTTTTCATGCTAAATGGTTTTTTGTTAGATTCTAAAAAAGTAGAGTAAAACCAATGTATTTAAGGTATTGAATTTTTCCCTACGTTTTTCCATATCGCATCTTTATAACAAGAGAATGTTAAAAGAAATTGAGACCATTTATATTCTGCCTTGAAGTCCATAAACAACATCAATCTTCGTAACTGGATAAGCCATAAATAAATCCTTAGAAGCGCTTTGAAGTGAACCTTTGAACCTAATGTTGGTAGAAAACTGCGTACGACATCAAGTTTGTTCAATTTGTATGGAATATTGTAGGCGCGGCGAAATGAAGCCTATTGATGGATCGTTTGAAAGGCTACATGAGATTAATTTGAGAAAATAAGATTCGAGAAACTGAATTTGGTATGATGTACGCGAAAGGTACCTATTTGATTTCGAATGAT